>CAUYON010153665.1:0-18917 GCA_963573935.1 Arctocebus calabarensis | reverse complement strand
CAACAATGTTGGCTGCAACCAAAAAATGGCCGGGCTTTGTGGCGGGTGCCTGTACTCCCAGCTACTTGGGAGGCGGAGGCAAGAGACTCGCTTGAGCCCAGGAATTGGAGGTTGCTGTGAGCTGTGAATGCCACAGCACTCATCCAGGGTGACAGCTTGAGGCTCTGTCTCAAAAAAAAAAAAAAAAAAAAACTACAATGAGGTAACATCTTTCTCTCAGATTGGCAAAAATGATAAACTTTGATATTGAGTGTTGGTAAGGATGTAGGGAAATAGGTACTATCACTATCAATGGTGTAAATTGTTAAAACTGTTTTGAAGGATGATTTGAGTCATATTAAATTTAAAATGCCTTTATGAGGATTGCCAGCTTAGAAGACAATGGTGGCTCCCTAATTTCAAATGTCTCCTCTTGCTTGCCCCCCACCCACAAAAAACAAAGAGAAGAAACAAAACTACATATGAACTTGAAAATAGAAAAAATAAACCACATACCAACAGAATTCCCACTGCATGTTGCTGCAAGCCCTTGAGTGCAAAGGGCGAGGCGTAGGAGGTTTGAGAGACCTCTGAAAAATGACAGAGGGGCTTGACGATCTTCAATGAAGCCCAGGTAAAAATTGCTGGCAGAATGTGCCACCAAATGTTAAAATACAGAACACAGTTTGGGGCATAATCATTCATAGCATCAGCTACAGGGAAGGGCGTAGAAAGGGTGGCGGCCTCAGAGAGACAATGCTTCTTGGGTAGAATTAGATCTACAGGGAGGGGTGTTTCCTCTTGTAGAAGAGATAGTGAAAGGAAAGAAGGAATTAAGGAGGAAAATTCATACTGCAGATGGCCAGACGTGGTGGCTCACGCTTGTAATGCCAACACGCCGGGATGCGAAGACAGGAATATTGCTTGAGGCCATAAATTCAAGACCAGCCTGGGCAACGTAGTAAGACCCTGTCTATACCATACCCCCAGTCACTAGCCAGGTGTGGTGGTATTCATTCGTAGTCCCAATACTTGGGAGGTTGAAGCAGGACGATCACTTGAACTCAGGATCCTGAGGTTAAAGTGAGCCATGACTGCATCACTGCACTTCAGCCTCGGCGACAGAACAATAATGTGCCTCTAAAAAATTAACAAATAGGGCCAGGCGCAGCGGCTCACGCCTGTCATCCTAGCACTCTGGGAGGCCAAGGCAGGTGGATTGCTTGAGCTCACGAGTTTGAGACCAGCCTGAGCAAAAGTGAGACCCTGTCTCTACTAAAAATAGAAAAACTGAGGCAAGAGGATCACTTGAGCCCAAGAGTTGGAGGTGGTTGTGAATTATGACACCACTGCATTCTACCCAGGGTGACAGCTTGAGACGCTGTCTCAAAAAGTAAATAATAAATAAAAATAAATTTAAAAATTAACAAATAGAAATAAAAAAGAATCCTCCAGAAACAAACAAACAAAAAGAAAAACCAACTTCCTCCTTCCCCCCTCCTGCTGACTACCATTAATAAAGGAAGAAGCAGGCTCGGCGCCTGTGGCTCAAGCGGCTAAGGCACCAGCCACATATACCTGAGCTGGCGGGTTCGAATCCAGCCCGGACCAACCAAACAACAATGACGGCTGCAACCAAAAAATAGCTGGGCATTGTGGCAGGCACCTGTAGTCCCTGCTACTTGGGAGGTAGAGGCAAGATAATCGCTTGTGTCCAGGAGTTGGAGTTTGCTGTGAGCTGTGATGCCACAGCACTCTACTCAGGGGGACAGCTTAAGGCTCTGTCTCAAAAATAAATAAATAAATAAATAAATAAATAAATAAATAAATAAAATAAAAAGACATACACTCCAGGATCAAAATTAAATGAAAGTAATAATTTTTACTGCTAGATCAAAGATATTCTTAAGTGGGAATGCAATTTAGTACTATTGCCTTGTTTTTTGCTTAGGCACTGGGTGGGTGACCTACGTTAACATTTGTACCATCAAAGGAAAATCAATACAATGAAACATCCAGATGGCATCTAAGTATTATTGTGAAAAACAGGCTTCCCTCCTAGACTGTCAGAGGGCAATGTGAAAATCTCAGGGATCCAGGGGCCACACTTAAAGAACCACAATTATTAAGCATGTTTCCTGCTAGGATGGAAAGCCCTAGGATCTTCGGTTTCAGTGTTCTCTCTCTTTCTCTCTCTCTGTTATTCTTCCTACTTATGGTTTTATAAACTTTCAAACATGCAAAAAAGTATAGGATAATGCAATGAAATTCAAGAGTTATTATTTTGCCATATTTGCTTACCATCTCTTTATAGATACAGGTAGATAGGTTTCGTGTGTGTGTGTGTGTGTGTGTGTGTGTGTGTGTGTGTGTGAAAAGAGAGACTGAAGAGTTCAAACAGTGAACAGGGATGAAGATTTTCACTGAGCCATTCTAAAGTGAGTTGCAAGACTCATGATTCTTCACCACTGAACACTTCATCATTGTGTATCTACTAAAAACCGACATTGTTGGACTGAGCACAGTGGCTCGTATCTATAATCCTAGCACTCTGGGAGGCCAAGGTAGGAAGTCAGCTTAAAGTCAGGCATTAGAAACCAGCCTGAAATAGAGCAAGACATTAAAGAAAGAGAAAGAGAGAAAAAAAAGTTAGCTTGAGGGGTAGCTCATGCCTGTAGTCCTAGTTACCAGGAAGACTGAAGCAGGAGGACTGCCTGAGCCCAAGAGTTTGAGGTTGCCACTGTAGCCCAGGTGACAGAGCAAGACCTTGTCTCAAAAAACAAAACCAAATCAAAACCCTACATTATCATACCTTAGAAAATAAATAGTAATTCCATAATATTATACAAAGTCCTTTCATATGCAAATACCACCATTTATTCAATAAATTTTGTACATATTTTTTATAGTTTCTTTCCTAAAATATCTACTCACTCCCTTCGACTTTGTTTCCTTGGTTACTGATGATCTATAACAATCCACCCACCTATTTTGTTTCAAAACAGCATTATTTATTGCAGAGATGTGGCCACATTTCTTCAGAATGTCCTTCACACTGAATTTGTCATATTATTTTCATTAATGCCTTTTACTTTGCGCCATTAATGTCTTTTACTTTGCGCCTCTATCCGCTGTGTTTCCTACTCAGAAGTGGTTTATACATTTGACAGTAATGTTTACAGGAGGAGCTGTGACTGGCATATTCATCACCTTGGGAGGCACACAGGGTCTGGGTTTATACCAGGGCTCTTTCTGACCCTGTAATGGCTGCTTTTAGCCTAATTTCCTAGGATACAGACGCCTAGACTGGGAGTGTGCTGGCTACAAGTGTGACTTTCTAGTGATAGGAGGACCTGCCACTGTCCCCTTTCCTCACATGCTCCAGGCCTCCTAATGCTCTGGGCTCCAGACTCACAGCCCTCAGGCCAGGCCCCTCCAGCCCTGGACTCCCCCACCTCTTGCCCAGCCCCACTCTGCTGTGTCTCTGTTTCCTCATCTCTTCCCTCTCCAAGCCCAGCTCCCTAGTGTCTCTTATCTCTCAAACCAGTGTTCCCACCCAGGGATAATTGTGCCCACCAGAGGACACGAGCTATTCCTGGAGAAGATTTTCATTGCCTTGACTAGAGTGAGGAGGACACACTACTGGTATCTAGTCCTGAGAGGCCAGGGCTGCTGTGAGCATCTTACAATAGACAAGTCGACCCAGTCTCACATGCACCAAATATTATCCAGCCTTAAATATCAAGAATGTCAACTTCTCAGAGGCCAGGCAAGACTGTTTCTTCCTTGAATACAAACTTCTTTGATACCTGGCAAAGAAGAGAGACGAGGACCCCGGAGAGATGCCCTGCAGGCCATGTGTTGGTTCCACCCCAAGCAACCCCCGCCCCCTGAGAGCCCTGTCTCTAGGCCTGTAGTGCTTAGACCAGGGGTAGGGCACCTGTGGCCTTAAGGTCACATGTGGCTTTCTAGATGCAGCTTTTTAACTGAATCCAAATTTAACAGAACAAATCCTCTCAATTTTATTAATACATGTTTGCTTGTCCTTTTTATATTTTTTACTTTATTTGAAAATGAACCTATTTGAAATACCTAAGAATAAAAATAAATTTGAAAGAAATAATCCTCCTACACTGACCAGCACAATGATACATTAGTAAGCCAGAAGGGCTGAACTGACAGCTGCTCGGCTCAGGATTTAGTTCTCACTTCCCCGCCTGACAGAGCCACCAGCACTTGAGGGTGGTTGGGGATAGTTGAGGGCAGTTAAGTATGCCAGTTTGTTAGCGATTTTTGACAATGATGTACTATGTTTCTGTTTGAAGTTAAATTTGTAAGCAGTTGCACAGCTCCACGGTATTTTTCAATTCTTTTTTTTTTTTTTTTTTTTTTTTTTTGAGACAGAGTCTCTCTTTGTCACCCCTGGTAAAGTGTCATGTTGTCATAGTCCATAGCAGCCTCAAACTCTTGGGCTCAAGTGATTCTCTTGCCTCAGCTTCTCCAGTAGCTAAGACTACCGGCACCCGCCACAACGCCCTGCTATTTTTAGAGACGGGGTCTCACTCTAGCTCAGGCTGGTCTCAAACTCATAAGCTCAATCTGCCTCAGCCTCCCAGAGTGCTGGGATAACAGATGTGAGCCACTGCTACTGGCCTAATATTTTTAAATTCTGTCTGCTTAACACCCATCATGTCAAAGAAGACCAAGAGAATGCTGAAGCAGGAAAGCAGATTTTTTTTTTTAAGAAAGATTAGGAATGGCAATATCATCTTTTATCAGAAATAGTTCTGCTAAAGAAAAGATGGTTTGCTCCAGCCACAATCAAGCCCTCAGATGACACAGTCCTGGCTGACAAACTGGACTGCAACTTTGCGAGAGGCCCTGAGCTAGAAAAAAACTCTGCTGGATTCTTGAGTAAGTGTGGGAAATAATAAATATTTGTTTTTAGAGGTGTTAAGTTTTGTGAAATTTGCTACACAGCAGTAGATAACTATAACACCTTCCAAAGAGAGAAGGAATTATTTGTTTATTTCAGATTAATGTGAGGGAATGAACCTTTAAGTTACAATGTTGCATTTATTAGATATGATCTCTGTTGTAGCTGTGGCCTTCACCCAGGAGGCGTGCCATACACCCTTCCTTTGTGCCCATTGAAAGCCCACCAATGCCCCTTCCTCCTCCCCATACCCCTTGCTGTTTCCCCTTCTCCCCAGTTCGAATTGAGTTTTTCTCCTGTGAGGGCATGTATTAGTTCATCTACTGACTTCATATTAGTATTGAATAAACTAAATACTTGATTTTCCATTCTTTAATAAAGAGAATAATTTCCAGCCATATGCAGTGGCTCACGCTTGTAATCCTATTATGTTGGGAGGCTGAGAGGGTTGGATTGCTCAAGTTCATTTGTTCGAGATCAGTCTGAAGAAGAGCAAGACCCAATCTCTACTAAAAATAGAAAAAAAGAAGCTGGCTATTGTGACAGGCTCCTGTAGTCCCAGCTACTCGGGAGGCTGAGACAAGAGGATCTTGAGCCCAAGAGTATTAGGTTGCTGTGAGCTATGACAACATGGTACTCTACCCAGGATGACAGAATGATTACCATGTCTCAAAAAAAGAGAAAGAGAGAGAATTATTTCCAACTCTATCCAGATTAATACAGAAGATGTAAAGTCTCCATCTTTTATGGCTGAATAGTATTCCATGATATACATATACCATAGTTTATTGATCCATTGATGGGCACATGGGTTGATTCTACATCTTGGCAATTGTGATTCAGCTGTGGTAAACAGTCTGATGCAAATGTCCTTATAATAAATTTATTTTTTTCTTCTGGGTAGATACCTAGTGATGGGATTGTGGAATCAAATCAAAGGTCTATTTTGAGTTCTCTAAGGATTCTCTATACCTCTTCACAAAGAGGCTATATTAGTTTGCACTCCCACCAAACTAAAGTGTGTCAAAGTAGTGCCTCTTTCTACATCTATGCTTACATCTGCCGCTTTGGGACTTTGTGATGTGGGTATTCTCACTATTCTAACTAGGGTTAGGTGATATCTCAAGGTGGCTTTGGTTTTAATTTCTCTGATGTTAGGGACAATGAGCATTTTTTTCATGTTTGTTGGCCTTTTTTCAAGAAGGAATTATTGCACTTTAATTTTCATTTGTTCTATATTAATTATAAGGTATTAAACATGTCATTTGGTTTTAGGATGTAAGAAGAATTCCCATGGCTATAAAGGATGCATTTTATTACCACTCACAACCACCTATTCATTTGAACTTCTATTTTCATCTCTGACCCATTAAAAACAAAGGGAAGATTCAGGCCACGCTAGGCTGATTCTATGATGACCCCCAATAACCACCCCCTGGTTATTCACCTTCCCTCAGGTTTAGTCAACACTAACGCAGATGCTGCCATGTACAGATATGCAGATATAATTAAATTCCCAAATCAGTTGACTTTAAGACAGTGGTTACCCTGTATTGAAATGTCCTAATCAGGTGAGTTCTTAAAAGGCTGGGTTTGTCCTGAGCACCAGATTTACAGAAAGAGATTCAGTGTGAGTCTTTGGTCTTTGAAAGTGGAGAGTTCTTGTGGCAAAGAATGTTGGCGGCAGCCCTCCTCCCCATCCCCTACAGCTGGTAATCAAACAGGAGCCTCAGTCCTACAACTGCCAGAAACTGAATTCTGCCCATGGGCTCCATGTAAGCTTACCGGAGGATCCCAACCTCAAGAAGAGGGCACAGCTTTGTGAAATCCTGAACAGACAACCCATCCATAGCATGCCTGGCTTTCTAAGGAGCACTAAACAAATGGCCCTTGTTTAAAGACAATAAATGTGTGGTGATGTGGTATACAGAAATAGAAAATTAATACAAAAGCTCAATAGATAGGCACATAACATGTTTTTAACCAGAAAGAATGTATGAACTGACATGCAATTACTTGCATGAAATAAAATATTTCCTAACTCTTCTAGTATGTTTAAGTTTATGATTTTCAGGTGATTTAATTTTACTACAATCATATTCCTTCATTTAACAATAATTAATTTAGTCCTATTATGTACCAGGTATGCCTTTCCATTCTGGGAATAAACAATTTTGACCCAAACAGCCCCAAAGCCCCTGTGGTCATGTGCCTTATTTTCCAGGGGCCTGTAAGAGTGAGATCAAACCATTGGAACATTTAAAGTGAAAAAATGACAGAATCCGACTCTCAGTAGCAGTAATTACCATGGAGAACAGTCCTGGATAGCAGGTGAGGAGACAAGGCTAGTGCCACAGTTCAGAAATAAGAGGTGGTGATACTAAGGGGAGAAGGGGACTAAGGGGACTGAGGATGAGAGGGACAGCGGGAAGGGCTTAGAGAAGAAAGATGTGAGGAATAAGAGCAGAGAGAAAGAGTTGGAAAGCAGCTGAATTCTGAGATTTAAATCATGTTTAATGCGTTTTTAATACAGAGCCTAGCAGGGTGTTCTTTGCATTTGGTAATTAATACATTTCTGGGGCTGCCTAAAAGCTAAAAGCCTCATAATGTGAATCGGGTTTAAAAAGCATCGAGTGGGTGGCACCTGTGGCTCAGCATGTAGGGCGCTGGCCCCATAGACCAAAGGTGGTGGGTTCAAACCTGGCCTCTGCCGAACTGCAAAACAATAGCCGGGCGCTGTGAGGGGCGCCTGTAGTCTCAGCTACTCAGGAGGCTGAGGCAAGATAATCACCTAAGCCCAGGAGTTGGAGGTTACTGTGAGCTGTGAGAGTGACGCCACACTTTACAGAGGTCGATAAAGTGAGACTCTGTCTCTACAAAAAAAAAAAAAAGAGTTTGAGGTTGCTGTGAGCTATGACGCCACAGCACTCTACCCAGGGCAACAGTGAAACTCTGTCTCAAAAAAACAAACAAAAAAAAAAGCATCAAGTATCCCCTCCAAAATATGCACACAGCTCAAATGTGAATAATTTATAAAGACAGGCAGTGCATGAGTACAGGCAAAGGGCATTGACTTTAAGCACTTGCAGCTTGAAGTAATTAAATTCCTGGTTGAAATACACAGTAACAAATTGGGGTTCTTCATGGCGAGTTCACTCTGGCGTCAAGTTCCCTGGGGTAAGTTTTCTTCTAAAAAAGTCCAGGTCGGGGAAAAGGAGTAGGAAGCAGGTGGTCTTGTTCATTGAGAGTTTTCAAGGTGGAAGAGAAAGGGAAGGGGCTGGACCCAGGCTTGGGGATCAGACAACTCCTGGTCCAGGACTCACGAGATAGCATGAGGAACAGCGCTCCGTGCAGGAGAGAGGTCAGGGCAAAATCCCAGGTTCCAGGCGTGGAATCTCAGGGATCTCTGTCTCAAGGGCGGTTCCGGGTGGGGAAGCTCTGGGCCAGAGATTCTCAGTCTCCGCAGCGTTTCGCTTCTTCCCCTCCCAATCCTGGTCAGGTGCTTCTTCCTGGTTACTCTGGACTACACCAGCTCTCACTCCCATTGGGTGTGGGTTTCTAGAGAAGCCAATCAGCGTTGCCGCGGTTCCCGATTATTAAGTCTCTGCAGAGCTACTGGTACTCAGCGAGCCTCAGACTCCCAGGATGAGGCTCACTGTGTCCCGAACCCTCCTTTTGCTGCTGTCGGCCGACCTGGTCGCGACCGAGACCTGGGCGGGTGAGTGCGGCGCCGGGAAGGAAACGGCCTCTGCGGGAAGAGCGAGGGGATCGCGGGGCAAGGAACCCGAGGAGTCGCACCCGGAGGAGGGTCGCGCCAGGTCTCAGCCTCTCCTGTCCCCAGGATCCCACTCCCTGCGGTATTTCTCCACCTCCGTGTCCCGGCCCGGCCGCAGGGAGCCTCGGTTCATCACTGTCGGCTACGTGGACGACACGCAGTTCGTGCGGTTTGACAGCGACGCGGAGAATCCGAGAATGGAGCCGCGGACACCGTGGGCGGAGCAGGTGGGGCTGAAGTATTGGGAGGAGGAGACACGGCACATCAAGGGCCTTGCACAGGCTGACCTAAGGGGCCTGGAGAACCTGCGCGGTTACTACAACCAGAGCCAGGCCGGTGAGTGACCTCGGCCTCGGGTCACGACCCTTCCCCACCCCACAGACAACCCCGCGTCGCCCGGAGTCTCCGGGTCCGAGAGTCACCCCGAGGCTGCGGGACCCCTGAGACCTTCGACCCGGAAAGGGCCCGCGGGGACTTTTCACCTGGTTTCGTTTTCAGTTTAGGACAAAATCTACGCGGGTTGGGCAGGGCGGGGCGGGGCGGGGCTGACCTCAGAGGCGGGGCCAGGTTCTCACACTCTCCAGGGGATGTTTGGCTGCGACGTGGGGCCGGACGGGCGCCTCCTCCGTGGGTACTTGCAGTCCGCTTACGATGGCGCCGACTACCTCATCCTGAATGAGGACCTGCGCTCCTGGACCGCGGCGGACACGGCGGCTCAGATCTCCCAGCGCAAGTGGGAGGCGAATGGTGCGGCAGAACACTGGAGGGCCTACATGCTAAGGGAGTGCGTGGAGTCGCTCCTCAGATACCTGGAGAAGGGAAAGGACACGCTGCAGCGCGGGGGTACGAGGGACGCGGGGCGCCTCCCACATCTACTGTGTATCTCCCAGCTCCCAGTCCACAAGGGAGGGAGGAAAATGGGCCCGACGCGAGAATATCACCCTCATTCTGGTCCAGAGCAGGAAGATGCCTCCTGAGTGTCCAGGTCCTGTACCAGAGAGTGACTCTAAGAGCCTGCCCTTCCCTCTGGGACAGTTAAGGGATGAAGTCTTCCAGGGAACGGAGGGACACACAGTCCCTGAAATCCTGGCCAGCGGTTCCCAGTGACCCTGCAGCAGCCTTGGGCACCATGACGTTTTCTCTCAGGCCTTGTTATCTGCCCTGCTCAGTGTGTTTGGGGGTCTGATTCCAGTCCTTCAGGGTCACTCAACCTCCACTCAGATCAGGTCCAGAAGTCCCTCTTCTCCTCTTTAGAGACTGGAACTTTCAAGGGACAGGACATCATCCAAGACCCCTGGGTCAAGGCTGGTGTCTGGATTTTACATTCCTTTCCTCACCCCAGTTGTTCTGTCAATTCCCAGGATGTCGCTCTGAGGTCACTCCAGAGTGTGTCACTCCAGGATGCTCTGCTGGAGTGTCCCTAAGGGATGCAAAGTGCCTGAATTAATTTTCTGACTCCTCCCCTCAGATGTCCCTGAGACTCGTGTGACTCACCACCCCATCTCTGACCATGAGGCCACCCTGAGGTGCTGGGCCCTGGGCTTCTACCCTGCGGAGATCACATTGACCTGGCAGCGGGATGGGGAGGATCAGACCCAGGACATGGAGCTTATAGAGACCAGGCCTTCAGGGGATGGAACCTTCCAGAAGTGGGCAGCTGTGGTGGTGCCTTCTGGAGAGGAGCACAGATACACGTGCCATGTGCAGCACAAGGGGCTGCGGGAGCCCCTAATCCTGACATGGGGTAGGAAGGGGAGTGAGGGCATCATATCTCTTCTCAGGGAAAACAGGGATCCTTCTGGATCCCATCAGCAGGTTTAGGGCCTCAGGGTGGCCCCTCACCTTTCTGTGTTTCCCAGAGCCATCTTCCCAACCCAGCATGCCCATGGTAGGCATCATTGCTGGCCTAGTTCTCCTTGGAACTGTTCTATCTGGAATTGCTGCTGTGATTTGGAGGAAGAAGAGCTCAGGTAAGGTAGGGGTGAGTAGTAGGGTCTGCATTTTCTTTCTTTTTTTTTATAGACAGAGTCTCACTTTGTTGCCCCTCAATAGAGTGCCATAGTGTCACAGCTCACAGCAATCTCAAATTCTTGGGCTCAAGCGATTTTCTTGCTAAGCCTCCCAAGTAGCTGGGAAAACAACACAACGCCTGGCTATTTTCTTGTTGCAGTTTGGCCAGGGCCGGGTTCGAACCTGCCACCCTCAGTATATGGGGCCAGCACACTACTCACTGAGCCACAGGTGCCACCCAGGGTCTGCATTTTCTTGTCCCACTGTGGTTTTAACCCCAAGTAACAATGTATCCTGCCCCATTACTGGGAAGTGCCATAGACACACACCTGCCTAGGGCCCTGTGTGCCAACACTTACTCTTTTGTGTAGCACACATGACAATGACGGACAGAGTTTTGATGTGGTCATTGTAGTGATGGGGACCTGATCCCCAGCAGTGACAGGTCAGAGAGGAAGGATCTTGCCAGGACAGATCTCCAGGAGGGCAGTTGATTCACTCGTTCCTTCCCCTGTGATTCCTGATCCTGCCCTTGGTCTTCAATCACAATTATGGAAACTTCTCTGGGATCCAAGATTAGGGGATTCCTCTAGGACAGCAGTTCTCAACCTGTGGGTCATAACCCCTTTTCTCCGTTTGTAACAATGTGGTAATTAGGAAGGTTGAGCCCCATTGCTCTAGGACCTTATGGCCCTACCTGGTGCCTGGCTTCTCATAGGGCATTTTCTTCCCACAGCTATGGAAGGAGAGGGCTACACTCAGGCTGTAGGTAAGTATGGAGTGTGATGATCTGTGAGGCATCTGGGATAGTGTGGACAGGAGCCCATGGTGAAGCTCCCAGCCACATAATTCTTCCTTTAGCCATATCTTTTTTGGGCTCTGAACAAGTCCTGTTATCCTACCCCAGGCAGGGACAGTACCCAGGATCCTTTGTGTCTAACAGCTTATAAAGTTGAGACCCTAGGGGGCCTGAAATGAGGTTGGGTGGGGCAGAAGGGACACAGCTGGGCTGTGGGGATTCTTTGATGGGACATTTGAGTGTGCAGTGGGCTGTTCAGAGTGTCACCACTTTACGTGACTGATCTGAATTTGTTCCTTACTTTTTTCTGAGTAAGGAAAAGGTAGCCTGAGACAGCTACCTTGTGTGGGATTAAGTGTTCACACCTCCATTTTGAGACTTCAAGAGTTTCTAACTTCTTTTTCTGCAAATGCTTCTGAATCACTCTGCATCCCTGGTTTTACATAATTTGAGTAGGCAGGGAGGCCAGCCCACCCCCACATCCACAGTGACCCTTCTCCTACACTGACATGTGTCCCTTCCTGATTATCTTTCCTGTTGCAGAGAAATGGCAGTAGGATGCCTCCATCCCTGTCTCAACTTTATGGTACACTGAGCAACTTCCATACCGAAAATAAGAATTTGAATATAAATTTGTTTTCTCAAATTTTTCCTATGAGAGAGATAAGAGAGTAAATAAAAGGAAGAGCTGAGAACCATTAAGATTGTGTGTGTTTGCTGTGCTGAGTCTGCTGCAAGTGGAAATAAAACAAGGCCATAAGGAGCTGAGTGTGGACAGAGCCTTTCTCCCATCAGTGCTCAGTCCATCATGAGCTTTATGTGGTCACTCCTTGGCAGGGTTATCCTCCTTTCTAAATTGTCCTTGTCCCTTCAGTAGAACCTTCTCCTAGTAGGACCTGTGATAACAGAGGCTGACACATGGCCCAGGGCAGCCTCTGCACACAGGAGTCTCTGGCATCAAGAGATAGAATTTTCACCCCTGTCCAACTCATACCCACCTTCTAGGGCTCTTTCTTGGATGGCATTTTCCATATTTTCCCCAACTTTTTTATTTTATTTTTAATTTAATTTTAATTTTTATGGATACAGAATATTACCTATATTTATGGGGTACATGTGATATTTTGATGCAAGCGTACATTGTATAATGATCAAATCTGCATAATTAGGATATCCATCACCTCAAACATTTATCATTTCTTTTTGTAGGTAACATTCTAACTTAGATTTAGACTAATCTCATTTTGAAATCTGCAATAAATCATTGTGTTAAAAAAAAAAAGGTTTTTGGTCTTACTTTGTTCCATGGACTAGAGTGCAGTGGCATCATTATCAAAGCTCCCTACAACTTCCAATTTGTGGGCTCAGTTGATTCCGTTTTCTCACCCCTCTGAGTAGCTAAGATCACAGATGCTGACACCATGCCCAGCTAATTTTTTAAAAATTTGTAGAGATGGGGTCTCACTATTTTCTGGGCTGGTCTTGAACTCATGGCCTCAAGTGATCCTCCCACAGACATGAGCCATTCCATTCAGCCTATTGTTAGCGATTGTCACTCTATTATGCTACTAACACTAGGTCTCATTTCTTGCATCTGTGTTTTTGTACTCATTAACCAACGCCTCTTCTTTTCTGCCTCCCCACTACCCTTCCCAGACTCTGGTAATCACAAGTCTGTTTGCTACCTCCATGAAATCCATTTTTAAGCTCTCACTCGCTAGAGAGAACACAACTTTTGTCTTTCTGTGCATGGCACTTAATATAACATTATCCAATTCTATCCACGTTGCTGCCCAACATTTTTAAGGAATCAGATTCTGGATAAGTAAAGAGGAGGGATCCCATCACTTCTCATCCAAAGTAACTTTCCTTTTCTGCTCTGCTTCTACCGCCTCTCTGCCCTTAGTTCTAGTAGTCTTAGTAATGACTTTATTCCAGAATCATGGATTTCTAAAGTAGGCTGTAAATTAGATGCATATTTGTTTGCAAAATTGGACCCATAGTCAAGGATCGTTCTTTCTGAGGAGAGAAATATCACTGTGTGCAGGAGGGTCAGTGTGGAAGGGAGACTGAGGAAGGGCATACGACAGCACTGGGGAGAAAAGCACAGGAAGCATTGATATCAGTGTGAGAGATTTATCTGCCAGATGTTTTTTGCATCTGGGAAACATCACTAAAGTACAAAAAAAATTGTGAGCTTTGTGGAGCATGTGTTCTAGTGGGAAGAGGCAGACTATACACTATAAGCAGAGCAAATAAGGAAAGTGTTTATGTTAGAAGATGGTAAGTGCTATGAGGAAAATGACCCAGAGAGTCTGTGGAACAGGGAACATGCCCATTGTTCTGGGTGGTTAGCATGGGACTTATAAAGATGATCCTTGAGGAAAGATTTGAAGAACATGATGAATTATCTATGAGGATTTCTGGGAAAGTTCTCTCCACACAGGTGAAAACCTCAGCCCAAAAGCACTGGGGCAGGAAGGTGTCTGTGTTCTGGAAAGAGCAGGAGGTCATAAGGTCTGGACAGTCACCAAGATGAGGAAAGAGGTGGGGCTAGAACAGGTAGGCCTGGAGGTGTGGAAAGGGTGTGACCTTTGCTCTGATTGAGATGGGGAGTTAGAGGACAGTTTTGAGTAGAAGAGGAACATAGTAGGACTTCTCTTTTAACAGGGTCTCTGGCTACTATGCTGAGAACTGAACTGAGAGGGAGGGGACAATGGAGCAGCAGGGAAACAGCATGGAAGGCGGGCAGGATTCCAGAGCAGATACCGGTGTGAGCAGTGGGAATGGAGGGAAGTGGTGGGTTCTGGATACATTTTGAAGGTGAACTTTCACAGCATCTTGTAATGCATCTGGGTTTTGAGGAAGGAGTCCAGGAGGACACCCACAGCTGTGGGTTCTGTTAGCAAAAGGATGGAGCTGCCATCGGTGGAGATGGGGACAACTCTGATAGGGGTGTGTTTGAGGAAGGGGCATCCCAGGCATTCAGTGGAGGAGGCGTCAACTAGGAGTGGAGGGGAGGGGCAGCTGGGAGGCAGCTGGAGAGAAATGTCTAGAGTTTAGGAGAAATGTTTGGACTGGAAAAACAAAATTAGGGGATGTCACCATATAATTAATATTTATAGCCTTGAGCATGGATGAGGGCACAGTGGAGTGATTGGCTATAGAAGACCATGTGAACAAGAATGAACCCTGGACCTCCAGCACTGAGGATGTGATCCATCCACATGCCCAGAGCAGACTAGACAGTTCTGGCAACATATCTAAAAGGCATGTAGTCCACAGAGTCCAGACTTTACCGTGTGCAGGGATCACCAGGACTTGGTGCTGAAACAGAGACAGGAGTTGAGCATGAGACCCTGTGCTCATGACAAGGATGGTGCTGATACTGCTGGTCTTCAGATCACACTTTAGTAGCAAGATTGGTGACCAGGATCTCCCGGTGTGTGTGCATCAGCCTCATGCATAGGGCTTGTTAAATAAGTGAGTCCTTGGTCTTGTGCAAAATACTCTGAGAGGGATTCTAGGGAGAGGCATGAGTATTTTCCAGCAATCCCAGTGGCCAGCCTGGGAAACCCTGAGGCCAGAGATCAAAGAGTGACCATAGTGAGTCTTCAAACCCTTTTTAAACATTATTTTATTCTTCAGAAAGAAAAAGGAGAACATATGTTAATTATAAGACCTGATGTTGGGAGATTAGCATCATGCTCTCTGTTGTCAAGATCCTGGACGTGACTCTCAGTTCTGCACAAAGAACATCTCTGAATGCTGTGCTCTCACACTGTTCTCCAGATTGATTTTTCACTCACTTCTCAGAGCAAACAATGGAAGCCAAATATTTCTAATGTAATATACGGTAGTATATATGACATCTGACAATTAAGTCCACAAATCGGGAGAAGCTACAAAATGGCAGATTAGAGACATCTCATAAGGTACTCTCTGTAAATTAGGGGAGAGAAGACTCCATCTGGATTCTCCAGCCCAGAAGCAATATTGCATTGCCATAGTGAGACAACCTAGGACACCAGAAACAATAAAAGATAAGCAGGGTAGGAGGCCTGCAAAGAATGCCAGAGTAAAGAAGTGCTGTGACCTAGAGACAGAGACTACAGGTGAAATCCGTGTAGGGGATTAAGTCTGCCAGAGATTCTCCTCCACCCCAACTCCTGATGGCCCTCTGTTAAAGTGGACAAGGGATTGGACTAAACTCCAGGAGGGCCTATCCCTCCAGGCATGGGTTGTGGTGTGAAACAAGGAAGAACTGAGGTCTCACAGGACTCTCAAGGGCACAGAAGCTGGCCTTTGGCAGTGGGCTGGAGAGTGTGCATGCTACTTCTTTGGGACAGAGCTGGAGGCTTGAGTCCCAGCACATAGGGGGTGTGGCCCCAGGTGGGTTTATGTGTGGAACTTACTCAACAGGAAACTCTGGCTGCCAGGCCTCCTGCCACCTTCAGAGAGCCACAGTGGGGGAGCGAAGATTACTGAAACCTTGAGACAGCTCACACCCAAGGCAGTACATTTAGAGCAGCTTTCTAGGATCCCAGTGTGGACCAGCTTTGACTTCAACCTCTAGGCCAGGACAACCAACTCTGGGCTGACTCCCACAGAGATGCCCTCCAAATTGGAGAGATCCCACCTGCCACACAGAGTGGTTGAGGGGTGTCACCCAGAAAGTCTGGTGTAAGTTTCAGGAAATTAGCTCACCTACCCCTCCAGGGATTTAACTCTCATATACCTACCACACTCATATTAAAATTTTTAAAATCAGGAAAATATGACCAGATCTCCATGACAAGTAGGTAGTGACTTACTACCCCCACTACATCCAGAAGCAGATGCAGTTGTGTTTTTTTTTTTTTTTTTAATACAGGAACCCTACCTAGTGTTAATTTTTTTTTTCTTTTCCTAATCATGGAGGACCCTTTCCTGTTCATACAACATACTTTTAAAACTAAATATTTTGTTCTCTTTCCCTTTTTCTTTTGTGATTTTTCTCATCTTTCTCTCATAACCCACCTAGACAACCAATAATTTTTTCTAACGGAATCTTGTTCTGAGTCCTCAGCTAGAGTAGTATGGTATTGGCCAGGCTCATGGCAGCCTTAAACCCATGGGTTTAAGGGATCTTCAGCTTTGGCCCCCAGAGTGGCTAAGGCTGCAGTCCCTGCTGTGACCTATGGCTAATTTTTTCTATTTTGGGGGTGTGGCTGTTGCTTAAGCTGGTCTCAAATTCCTGGCCTTGGTCAATCCTCCTGTCTCACCCTACCAGAGTGCCAGGACTGCTGGTGTCGGCCAGTGCACTGGGCCTATTTTTCCTTCTTTTCTTTTTTTCATTCTCTTTCTCACTTTCTTCTTTTCTTTTCTCTTCCTTTTGTCACTGTACCAAAAGGCCAGTTGAACATCAAAGCACAGAGATGAACAAGATTGAGAGGAAGGAGGAAGCAAGAGAACTAGAGGAAGGAAATAAAGAAGAAATGACACATGAGAAAGAGCCAACAAAAACATTCTGAGAACATGAAAAATCACAGCAGACCAATTCCCCCAAGGACTCACTATGCAGCTACCATAATGCAGCTACCCATCTATAAAGGCATCATGGAAGTGACAGAAAGAGAATTAAGAATGTGAATGGCAAAAATAAAGGGAATTGAAGGAAAAGTGGAAAGGTACCAAATGAAATTTTAAAACTTGACCTAAGAAATGAATGAAACTGTAAGCATTTCTGCTTAGCACTGGAATCAGACAAGCATACCCACTTTGCCACTATTATCTGATACAGTGCTGAAAGTCCTAGCCAATGCAATCAGGCAAGAGAAAAAATAGGAATGGTATCCAAATGCGGGTGGAGGAGGTTAAACTATTGCCCTTTGCAGATGATAAGATCTTATATTTAGAAATCCAAAAGACTCAACCACGAGACTCCTGGAAGTGATCAAGAAGTACAGTGACCTCTCAGGATATAAAATCAATGTCCACAAATCAGTAACCTTTGTATACACTAATAACAGTCAAGCTGAGAATGAAATCAAAGACACAATTCTTTTCAGTAGCTTCAAAGAAAATGAAATACCTGAGAATATACCTAACAAAGGATGTAAAGGATCTCTGAAGAAAGAACTATGAAACTCTGAAAAAAGAAATAGCAGAAGACTCTAACAAATGGAAGAACATACCATGCTCATTGCTGGGAAGAATCAACATTGTTAAGATATCTGTATTGTCCAAAGCAATCTAGAGACTTAACACAATATTTCCTAAAGCAATATCTCTTAACACAATATCTCTTAAATATCATACTTCAAAGAAAAAACTAGTTCATTTCAAATGGAACCAGAAAAAAACCCTGAATAGCTAATGAGCTAATGGAACTCTAAGACATAAAAAGAAATGTGTAGTCATCCTATTATCAGACTTCAGGTTATAGCATTAGTATATAGTAGTCAAAAAAGAAAGATATACTTTTTTATTAAATCATAACTGTGTACATTAATGCATTTATGGGGTACAATATGCTGATTTTGTATACAATTTGAAGTGCTTATATGAAACTGGTTAACATAGCCTTTAATAAAAATAACAATAATAATAATAAGGCAGAGGTATTCAAGGTATTCAAAACAGCCAGATTTGAATTCCAGAGATTTTCAGGGAGAAAGAAAGGAGGGAGGGAGGGAGGGAAGGAGGGAAGGAAGGAGGGAAGGAAGGAAGGAAGGACGGAAGGAAGGAAAGAAGGAAGGAAGAAAGGAAGGAACCTATGAAACAGAACAGAATGTGGAGATAAAATCAGCCTCATACCACCATTTCATGTTTGATAAAGCAAATTAAAACATACCCCAAGGAAAAGAATCCCTATTTAATAAATGGTGCTTAGATAAACAGTTAGGCACATGTAAAAGATTGAAAGTTGAACCACATCTCTCACTACCTACAAAAATTTACTCATGCTGGATAAAAGATTTAAATCTAAGGCATGAAATGATAAAAAAAAAAAAACAAAAACTCTAGAAGAAGTGTGGGAAAAGTGCTTAACTATATTGGCTGGGGAAATATTTTATGAAGGAGACCCCTTTGGCAATTATAGCAACAACAAAAATAAATAAATGGAACTCAATCAAGCTAAAAAGTTTCTGCACAGCTAAGGAAAATAAACAAAGAAAATAGACAACCTACAGAATGGGAGAAGATATTCACATTTTACAAATCTGAGAAAGGGCTAATAATCAGAATCTACAAAGAACTCAAGCAAGAGAACAAGAAAGGAGCAAATGACCCCATTAATCATCAGGCAAGAGAGAAGAATAAATAGAACCTTCTCCCAAAAAGAAAGACCAATTAACAAGAAACACATGGGGCGGCTCCTGTGGCTCAGCGAGTAGGGCGCCGGCCCCATATACCGAAGGTGGCGGGTTCAAGCC
>CAUYON010153664.1:0-19108 GCA_963573935.1 Arctocebus calabarensis | reverse complement strand
GGAGTTTATATATAATATTAAAGTCTTTTTTGTTTGTTTTTGCTTTTGAGACAGTCTTAGTCTGTCACCCTTGGTAGAATGCCATGACATCATATCTCATAGCTCAAACTCTTGGGCTCAAGTGATCCCCTTGCCTCAGCCTCCCAAGTAGCTGGGACTACAGGCGCCTGCCACAACACCCAGCTATTTTTAGAGATGGGGTCTCGCTGTTGCTCAGGCTGGTCTCAAAATCCTGAGCTCAGGTGATCCACCTGCCCTGGCCTCCCAGAGTGCTAGGATTATAGGCATGAGCCACAGTGCCTGGCCTAAAAAGTTATTAAAGTTAATAAAAAATATAAGGAACTCATACAACTCAGTAGCAAAAGCAAAGCAAAACAAATAAGCTGGTTAAAATGTTGGGGGTGGGAGGGAAAGGACCTGAATAGATATTTTTCCAAAAAGGACATAATCACCAGGGAAATACAAATCAGAACCAGGATGAGAGATCACCTCATACCTTTTAGGTTGGCTATTCTCAAAAAGAAAAAAGATAACAAGCCAAGGATGTGGAGAAGAGGGAAATCTTGTATGCTAACAGTAGGAATATAAACTGCTATAGCCATTATGAAAAACAGCATTGAGATTCCTCAAAAAAAAATATATGTCCAGAGGAAATAAAATCAGTACATAAAAGAGAGAGATATGTGTATCTACACTTCTGTGTTCATTAAAGCATAATTCTCAATAGCTAAGATATGCAATCGACCTAAGTGTCCACTAACAGTGGAATGCATAAAGAAAATGTGGTAGATGCAGACAATGGCATACTGTTCAGCATTAGAAAAATAAAGAAATGATGTCTTTTGTGACAACATGGATGAACCGAGAGGACATTATGTTAAGTGAAATAAATCAGACACACACACAAATATTGCATGATCTCCCTTTATTGTGGAATATAAAAAAATTGAATTTTTAGAACTAGAGAAGAATGGTGGTTATCAGCGTTAGAATAGTTAATTGGGAGCCCATTAGGCTGAGGCAGCTCTACTGCCTTGCATCTACCTAAGCTTAACCAATCAGAAACTGTCAACTAATCTCTAATTAGGGACGTTCCAGTAGAATGATGCAAATAAGATCACTACTCCATTTTACCCAGTCAAATGTTTCCTTTGTCTACTGCCATGTTAATTCTATAAAAGTCTTTTTGTTTGTTTGTTTGTTCCATCTTTGGGGAAGTCCCTGATCCATTTGTGGTCTGGAGATCCCCGATTTATGAATTGCTATCTGTCCAAATAAACTTTTCAAAAATCTAATATGCCTAAGTTTACCTTTTCAACACTGGGGTTAGGGAAACAGGCAAAAATGGGGAGAGGAAATAGGAGTCAACGGGATGAAGTAAGTTCTGGAGACCTACTGTACAGCATGGTGGCTGCAGTGGAAAGTTGCTAAGAGAACAGATCTTTAAGTGTTTTCACCACTCCTCCACACACAAATTGACTATGTGGAGTGATGGATATGTTCAATAACTTGGCTGTAGTTATCATTTTAGAATGTATGTGTATGTCAAAACGTCACACCTTCACCTACACCTTTCCCCCCATATTATTGATTTGTTGAAGAAACTAGGTCATTTGTCTTGTATAATGTTCTACAATCTGGATTGGGCTGATTGCTTATTTGTAATGTTACTTCATTTGTTCTTCAGTCCTCCATATTTCTATAAACTAGAAATAAGAGATCTAGAGACTTGGTTAGATGAAGGATCAATGTTTCTAAAGCAAGAACATGTTGTAGTTAGTGCTGTGTGTTTCATAAGGTCTGGTCATGTCACTCAGGGTTGATAGATCAGCAGATGTCATCCTCACTACTCTGCTATGAAGCTCCCCATCAGCATTTCCCCTAAGGCTTCTGGCATCCAGGAATGATTGTTTCCTAAATTAATTATTTCATTAAGTGTCACAAATATACTCCTATCATTCCTTCTGCATTTAATGGGAAATTTTCTACTAAAAAATTTCCCCAGCAACAATTTGATTATCCAGAAATATATTCACACCGATCAGAAAGTTAGAATAAATGTTTCTCTTTACTTAACCAATTTTTGAAGTAATGAGTCCTAGCAACCTCTAGTGGAGAACCATGATCTTTCTTTTCCTTTCTTTCTTTTATAATAGATCATTTTGAACTCATGAATTTTTACATAGTTGATGCATTTTAATCTACTGTTCCATTATTTTGTTTTTGTTGTTAATATTTTTTTATCCGCTAGAGTGGAAATACTTCAAGTTGACCTCTGGGTGTCTTTGATGTTTTCTTATTAGTGTTTCACAGTTTCCTTTCTGGGCATAATATATCCCTGGCTCATCTTGTACATTTCTCATCCATCCTTGGAATCAGTCATTCCTCCAAGGAACTCTGCCTTTCATGTTGGGGATGGTATTTAGAGACCACAATCTAGGCACTAGGGGTGCTTATCATCCTCAGGCATTTTCAGTGAATAGAGCTACAAATACATAATTTTTAGAGGGAAAAAATTATAATTTCACACACTATTTCCAATTTAAATTTCAACTTGCAAGGTTTTTGTTAACTTTACTTCAATAGGTGGATATAATATAATTTATTCATCTAGTCCCCTATTGTGTGATTATAATACACATCTTCCTCCAGTTCTATATGATGTCTGGTATTACTTTCTTCTGTGTCCTTTGTTCTTAGCACAATGCCTAGAACATGATAGAAGCCCAAAAAATATGCATGGGATGAATGGATGCTTGAATGTGTGAAGGTCCCTTCTAATGCTAAAATTCTAGCTTTCTGGACCCAGCCACAACTCACCAGGTAATAATCCAGAATGTTCTCCTTATTTTCACTGTAAGCCAATGATCTAGATGCCTGGTTGCATTCTCAACACTGGAGGACTGTGGTGAACTGGATTATCAGTCTCAACTCTCCACTCCCCTGAATAATATGGTTGTGTATTGTTGCCCATTAATTGTATGGGGCCCTCCCATTGTGGGTGGAGTATGCAGTCCTCCCCGCTCCGATGTAGGACTTGGCCATGTGACCTATTTTGGCCAGTAGAATATGAGTGGATGTGAAGTGAGCAGAGGATTTTAATGTACTTGGGTGGTTTGGCTTGGGATTTTGTGCCTTCTGTATCAATTGTGAGAAAAGCATGACCTATACAATCATCTATCCTGAACTCCAGAGTAAAATACGAGTGCAACAGACCTGAACAATGTAGAGTCAATCCCAGCCAACCTACAGTGTGAAGAGACCCACCAAGTGAGCCCAACCTAGACCATATAAGCTGCAATCCACCTGCTGGCCCATGAACATAGGAATAAATGCTCATTGTTGATAGCCATTGCCTTTTCAGTAGTTTGTTAAGCACTATTATTAAGGCAGGAGCTGACTGATACAGAAATAATGAAGGTTAATACAAATTCAAGGTTAATGAAGCCTAAGGTATTTGAGTATATATAAAGTTCACTCCTACTATTCTCCACTTGAGTTAGTATTAGAAATTCTATCTCTTCTCTTGTTGCTGTCTACTCAAACCTGAGCTCTCTGCTTCTCTAAAGCCCAAGTGCCAACGAAGTTTTAAATTTTTATATTCTGATTTTCTCCAGCCCATACACAAGTATTCAGAAGTAGTTTCTTCTCTTTTTTTATCCAGGGCTACCTAATTAGTATAAGGATAATGAAAATAATATCTGGCAATTATTGAGCCCTTACTTTTAGACCAACACCAAGCTAAAATGAATTGGTAGTATTGTCAGTGAACTCTTTGTTACTCATGGAGAAGCTAAGGCTCTGAGAGGTTAAGTAGGCCATCCAGATAAGCAGAGAAGATAGGATTTGAACTTTCTCAATCTGACTCCAGAATGTGCACTCTTAGCCACTACCCTTTTGCACAGGAAGGGCAAGGGCTCTACGTTTATGCCTTTTTTCTGTTTCTGGAGTCCCTGAACTCACCATCCACCCTACCCTACTTAGCCTTTCCTGGTACAGAGGGCCACTACCACTAGCCACAAGCCAGGGCACACAGTTTAAATTGAGGAGGAAAATAGGCTTGGAAACACAGAAGGGGAAGGCCAGGTGTCTGGCTCACATGCTCCTTCTGCTGTGGGCCGAGGTGAGATGTATAAGAGATGGTGAGGGTATGGGGAAGGGGCGTCATCTGATAAGATTTTTCCATGGCATTTCTCTTTTACCCTAAAACCTTCAGGCTCCATTGCAAGTGTGTTCAGAACCCATAGTGCCAAATGTCTAAGGGACTGAGGATGACTCTGAAAGAATGTGATCACATTTTCAGGCTTCATGCAGTTTTTTTTTGTTTGGTTTTTTTTTTTAGAGACAGAGTTTCAGTATGTCGCCCTCGGTAGAGTGCTACGACATCACAGCTCACAGCAATCTCCAACTCTTGGGCTTAAGTGATTCTCTTGCCTCAGCCTCCCAAGTAGCTAGAACTTTAGGTGCCCTCCACAGTGCCTGGCTATTTTTTGTTGCAGTTCTCATTGTTGTTTAGCTGGCCCAGGCTGGGTAAGAATGTGCCAGCCTCAGTATATATGGCTAGCATTGTAACCACTGGGCTACGGGCACCAAGCCCTTGCAGTCTTTGTGATGAATTTTCCATTTCATTCTCTTGCCTTCGTCTAATGCCCTCCTCTACCATAATTTTTTTTCATGTGGTGAGATGGGGTTTCCATCGGCCTCATCCGTCTACCTTGTCCCTTCTTTGTGGGACAAGGGTCTCCTAGCACAATTACACAGCCTAGCACAATGGCATAGGTCCTGCCCTTCCAAATCTCTGAAAGTCCTCAACGTAGAGTTGAGGGAGTTTACCTCTACTGTGTAGGTAGGGCAAGCTCCCCACAAAAGACTCCTGGCCAAGTCCTGGGCATAGAGACCTCAGGCAGCTAAGACATGAAAAAGGCAGAGAAACAAGAAAAGATTAGAGAGAGAAGCCATCTGATGGGTAACAGAGAAGTCTAACACACCCATCTCTGGCCTTCCATGGGTGTTTTGCTCAGTTGACCGAAGATTGTGTCCCTTCTGTTCAAGGACTAGCTGTTCTACCAGCCTTCCAGCTACTGTGGGCCAGGACAGTGGGAAACTTTATTCTTGCCTTATGTGGTGGTCCCAATCTTTTGTTAATTGCTCTTTGATACTTATAAGGAGTATCTGTGGACCTTCACAGTACTTCATGGGGGAAGGATCATCATCAGCCTTCGTGGTCATATAGACACAGAGACTCTGAATCTGTAAGTGATATACGTAACACATTTAAATTCAACAAGAGGGAGAGGGAGGAGTGTGGTAGGCACTCACCAATTGGGTACAATGTAGGGGTATATGGCACACTTCTAGGTGAAGGGCTCAACTGCAACTTGGACTTTACCTAACAAACACAAACAATGTAACCTAATTGTATGTGCCCTTATATTAGTCTGAAATTAAAAAAAAAAAAAAAGAACTGAAATAAATATAAAAAAAAGTGATGACCTTGTGGGTTTACCTTGATGGAGTTGAGCTGGGACTTGAACCCACATTCTTGGAATGCTGAGTGTCTTTCCCTCCAACTACCTTCTTCCCAATAAGATCCACTTCAGAGAAACAAGATGGTACTGGGCACCACTGTCTTCAGACCCCAGTGACACTTCTTCCTAAGAATGTAATTGAGTTTGCCCCTGCATTTGCCTTCATCGTAGCCTGTGTCCTGTGGAAAAGGCTGGCTGGCTATTCAGAGGGGACCTAAATTTGAGGCTTCCCTTTCCTATTCTGGTTAATGGAGGCTCTTGTACTGCCCAGGGGCACCTCCTTAGGAAATATTCCTTGTTGTTGATATTTGAGTTTTTTCCTTTTCCTTTTTTTTCCTTTTTTTTTTGTTTTTTTCCTTTTTCAATTAAAAAAATATTTTCTCCAATTCCAGAAGTCATGGACTTACTTGAGAAGAGTAGAAAAAATAGAGAAAAGCACAAAGAAGCAAAGAAAACCTGTTTCTTGACCCCCTCAGTCACGGGGAGGACTTGGTGGGTTTCCTTCTCTCTTGTCTCCTGTGCCCTCTGGGTCCCTGCCTCAGGCTGGGAGCCTGTCAACAGGCCTGCACCTTCTTGGTGTCTGGCTTTGGCTGCTTGAGAGATCAAGATTGGGGAACTTTTTCTCCTGGCTCCATCCCTGCAAAGTCACCTTGCTGAACAAAGGTCATTGTTTCTCCCAAAACTCAGAGGCCTGACAAGCAGTCTCTCCTGCCAGGCTCTGGTAACTGTTCCTGACTGCCTTCCCTTAGGCCTAAGGGTGGTGAGGCCTCAGCTCCAGCACTACTGGTTGTGCCCCACCAACCTTCTGTAAATAATTCCTCCCTGGGTCATCCTCTTCTGAGTATGCCATCTGCCTTCTGTTGGGAATCTGAATGATTCACCTTCTGATTCATTGACCTTTCAAGGCCTTTTCCCTGAAGTTCCCAGAGACATGAGCTTTTCTGGGGTTTCCAAAGTGACACATGAAGTGGTGTCTAGAATGAACTTTGGGTTCCTGACTCTTCCCTGACTGGACCTTGCACAGAGCTAGACCAGGCCCACGCCCAAGTGTGATATGAGGGATTCCACTCCTCCACCAATCCCCCAAAGCTTTGACTCCTACTGCTGTTAGCCTTCTATTCAAGTCTTGCCCTTGGTTACCAGAACTATCTGCAGAGGGTGCCCAGTTGAAGAGAAAGTTTCAGGAGAGAAGGAATGAGCTATGGCTTCCTCTGGCCAAGGTCTTTGTGTATAATGCTGTCTCAGATCCCACTCGTTGCCTGGTGGGGCCCTCCTTACCTGTGGTCTCAGGGTGGATGAGGCCTCCCCCATGAGGCCTTCTCTGCTCCCCATCCTAGTTAGGGAGAATTCTTCTGTGCTTCCTCATGACTCTGAGCATAGCATTGTGTACTCTCCTCATGAGATTTTGACCTCTTGCTCGCCCTTCTACATGGCACATAAGTGCTCCGTAACTATGTTGAACGTTGCACACTTGGGACGTCCTCCGACTTCAAGTGTCTCCGTGAAACCCATTTTGCAAGACTGTTTCCAGTGGGATGAGCCCTTGATTTGAATGAGCCAGCCTCCTCCTCCTTGAATATTGTATACATTAGACTCTCACAGGCACTGGAGTGATGGGATCCTAGGCATGTCTGTTGGTGGCGTATAGAACAAAAAGTAGACCTGTGTCAGGGACTTTCACTTTGTTGACATGGGAGAGGACAGAAAAGTACAAAAGTGGAGCCAGGGAGAGGGAAGAAAACCTCCCATCATTTCCCCAAGAGGTCAGGTGTAGAAAACAGTGACAGTGCCAAGAAGGGTCACAGGAAAACAGACGTCAGAGGCAACTTCAGGTTTCTGGGGGCACTTTTGCATTTGTCTACTTTATTTAACTTTCCTTTATCATTCAGGGCCCAGGGGAGATTTATGAATTAGTGAAATATTTAAAACCTCCCTTTCAGAGGGAAATAGAAATATCTTTACTTGCATGAAGAATCACTAAAAGGATACACAGGAACCTGGTAAACTGGTGACCTCCCGGGCCTGGAGCGAAGGGTCCACACTGACTACAGGGTGCAGAGGGGCTGGGCGGGAAACCTCCCAACCATTCCATTTGATAGTATTGTGACTTTTGATCCACAGGAGTTTATAACCTATTCAAAAAATAAAATAAAATAATGTCTAAAAAACTTTCCCTGAGAAGGAACAAATAACCCTCAAACTTTCTTTTTTACATTCACTCACTTAAATGGGGCAAAAGACTCCCTGCTGTCCAATTATTCTACTCTTTTACACTTTCCCAAGGAAAATGCAAGAGACTTGTTTATAATAACAAAGGGTCGCTGTAGGAGCCAGGGCTCTTGGGGGTGGTGGTGTCAGATAACATTTGGTTTTGCCCTAGGGATATCGATGATTCCTATTTGAACCACAATATATGCATATCTTTCAATCTAATTATTAAAAGAATTCAGGAACCTCGTACTGCTGTGGTAGATCCAGAATCCAAAGCATTGCGGGGTGGTCAGATGTTCTATGATCAGCCACACAGGTAACACAGCACAGGCAACTGATGAGAGAGGATAAAACATTTCCCGCTAAGCGTGGGCATTCCTGCCGTCCACAGGTGTGGGTGCAGAGCAGAAACTTCCTTAGTCGCTGTATGTTACATGGATGACAGAATTTGGAGTAGAATGCTGAATTAAAGCATGAGGTCACACACTCATTTTGGTTCACAAATTCCAAATCCAGTCATCCTTAATGATTCTCTAGTTACTGGTAAGGAACAATGAATTCTCCATGAAAATGACAGCTGGAGGATTGAGTGGCATTCACTCCAAAAGCAAGATAACTTTACATGTTTGGGGAGCAGTTTGTATCCATTGAGAGAATTCTTGCACCTTGCCGGTGCTTTGAGGTCAGCTTTAAAAATGACTGTTAAAATTACTGCATTGGAAACGTTTATAAGCTACTCTGTCCTGAGCCGGCCAAAGCCTTAGAGAATTGGGAGGCTGTGATGGAAAATGTCATTCACCCAAATCATGCTTTTTTCCCAGCGGGAAACAGTCCTTTAAATGATGAAGTCCTTCTGATGCATCAGCTTTGGCATCTGGGACATCTTTTCTAGAAAAAACTTGCTGTGTGAACTGCAAACACTTGGGGGAAATCTTTCACGAGGAGGTGATGAGTATTGACTAGCTTCACCCTTGCCCTACAAGTTTAATCACTGCCAAGCTTCCCAAAGCGAAGTCATGTCATCATGGCTTTTGAGGCAATGGTTTTTGATCCCCTTGTTTCATTGTGTTCTGGTCTTCTCAACCATCTTGTCCTAGGGTCTTAACAACAACTTCCCTGCTTTGTCCTAATTAGGTCTAATTCCACACTCGACCTTTGGGTTTGGGACCCTCTTGGGCATTGCCTGTGTGGACCATCTCATGCTGTCATTCAAGACTTGTACCTGCTCTCTTGTTCCGCTTACATTTGTCCATTTCAGGAAACTACTCAACAGACCTACTTCTCATTCCACCTCCAGCTTCAGCAGACTAGACGGGAGGTGAGATGCAGCAAAATGAAATCCTCAAGTCTCCCGAATCCCAACACCTCTGCTCTGTGGCCTGCTGCAGGTAATCATCCTGTACACTTAGGCACAAGTCTGTGTCAGCCATGTCCAGTGGATCTGTGCTTTCTAGGAATTGAGAGTATGTGTGAATCCCAGGTTCATGGTCAGCTAGGTAAATACCGCATTATTTCCACATCACTTGATATGGCCATTGTCCCGCCACTCTGATCACTGAGACCTTTCCCAGAACTCCCCAGACTGTCCCTAATCCTATAATTTAAGGGACAATGCCTGGCCAACGGGGGGGTGGGGGGGGGTGGGGCTCTGATTGGGTACCCTGGCCAATATCCTTTTTGTTTGTCTGATACCTGAGCCGTGCTAGTTACTATAAATCTTAAATATCAACCCTGTACAAGTAAGCCATCATCTTAGAGATTTTCATATACAAAATGATAAAAAAAAAAAAAGTCAGACTCATGACTGCCATGTCAAATACCCACAGCCTGATGTCTCCTCTCTTTGAACGCTGCCCTGGAGGCATGAAGGTTTGTTTGCAGCAAGTAGATGATTTCATAAATATTGCTCTTTGCCAAATCCCCAGAGGCTCTTGAATGTTGGGTGCTAATAAAGCTCAAATTATTATTAGGCATGTGGTCTATGTAGGTCATTGCCAAGTACTGGCATGATGAAAAGTAAAGAAAAACAAAACCAATGTGCTAACCCCAGATAGAATGTGGATGAGGAACTGCAACCCCTTCTCCAAACAAATAATAAGCCTGAAATTCTTTTCTTTTTATGTCCCAGAAGGACTGGATTTTCACCTGTAAAACAAGAGTCATGGATTTTTGACAATAAATAGGCTTCTTTAGAAGAAAGGTGGCGGTGGGGGGAGGGGAGCCCACTGCGGAAAAGCAGCGAGACTCAGCCTCATGGGCAGCTTTAGGTTTTCAGATGCTGCCACATCCTTGACTCGTTTGTCTTTGTTTTACGTAGCAGCCCAGCAAGGCAGTGGGGCAGGACTGGGAACCAGGAATGCTCCAGGAATTCCAGGTCTTGACCAAAGGAAACAGCAGAAGTGGTCACCTGATTCTGCTGTGGAGGCTTTTCTCAGATGGTCACAGAAAGACAATCTGTGTTGTGCTTTCAGCCTCTTGGACAGCGTTCTGGATTGTTCTTTAGGGAGACCTCTTCCTGTGCAATGAGGAACACACGCATTTCCCAGGCTTCCTGTTGGGCAACGACGCTCCCTTCCCTACCAACATGCTTCTGGCTGGAAAGACATTAGCCCAGGCAGTGGAGGCAGCTGGATGGCCTAGGGCCTGGGGCCCTGCGTCTGGGGGAGGTGGTGGGATTGGAGGTGAGTGTGTGAGAGGGTTCATGGTCAGGTCCGTAAACACCGAATTGTTGTGATTTGATAGGACACTCCCTGGGGAGAAGAAAGAGGTAGGACTGGGCAGAGGAAGTAGACCCATTTGTGCCAACATGGCCACGGGCCACGAGATTCCAGGGGGGGTCCCGTCGGACCCCAGCAGAGAATAGAGAACCTTAAGGAGAAAGCACAGGAAGAGCAGAAGAGGGGAGCTCGGACTGAGCTGCAGGAGGGGCAGACTGGGGCAGTAGAGACCGAGCCAACATCTGCACGTGTGCCTTTTTTTTAAAGAGAGAAGAAAAACCTCAGCAAATGTTCACTTGCTCCGTTTAGAGAACACGTGGAGTGGCTCTGCACCTTCAGTTTCATCTGTGCATGGAGGAAGCACAGGTGCCAGACACTCTTTCGGAGTCTGTTAAGTTGTCACTCAAATTATCACCATGGCGATTTGAGGCAGCTGTGTGATTATTCTCGTTGCACTGAGGAAACTGAGGCTCGGAAGGGCAGGTGACTTGTTTCCTGGTCATGGAATGGGCAGGGAGGAGCCAAGAACAGACTCCAGACAGTCTGGCTTTTGAGTCTGTCCTCTTGGCCATTACTTTTTTTTTTTTAGAAAAGACTATTTCTTAGAATAGACTTACAGAAAATTAAAAGATAGCACTGAGGGTTCCATGCCCAGTGTCTCCGATTACAAACATGGTAGAGTCTAGCACATTTGGTATAATTCATGAAGAAGAACTGATACATGATTACTAAAGTACAGAGTTCCTTGGGTTTACTTAGTTTCTTTTTTTTTTGAGACAGAGTCTCAAGCTGTCACCCTGGATAGAGTGCTGTGACATCACAGCTCACAGCAACCTCCAATTCCTGGGCTCAAGCGAGTCTCCTGCCTCAGTCTCCCAAGCAGCTGGGACTACAGGCACCTGCCACAACGCCTGGCCATTTTTTGGTTGCAGCGACCATTGTTGTTTGGTGGTCCCAGGCTGGATTCGAACCCACCAGCTCAGGTGTACGTGGCTGGCGCCTTAGCCTTTTGAGCCACAGGCGCCGAGCTGGGTTTACTTAGTTTCTACCTAATTTTTTACTATGTTCCAGGAGCCCATGCAGGACACCACACTCCATTTTGTCATTATGTCCCCTTAGCCCTCACTTGGCCATGACAGTTTCTCCAGCTGTCCCTGTTCCTTTTTCTTTTCTTTCTTTCTTTTTTTTTTTTTTTGAGAGAGTCTCATTATGTCGCCCCTGGTACAGTGCTGTGGCATCACAGCTCACAGCAACCTCAAACTCTTGGACTTAAGCGATTCTCTTGCTTCAGCCTTCCAAGTAGCTGAGACTACAGGCATCTTCCACAATGCCCGGCTATTTTGTTGTTGTTCTGGTAGTTGTCATTGTTGTTTAGCTGGCCCAGGCTGGGTTCGAACTGGCCAGTCTGGGTGTATGTGACCAGCGCCCTACCCATTGAGCTACAGACTTCACCCCAGCTGTTCCTGTTTTTGAGGACCTTGATGATTTTGAAGAGTCAGGCATTTGGGGATGTGTCTGACTATTTTCCTCATGATTAGACTAAAATTCAATTCTTGTTTTTTGATAGGTACAATGAGCTTTTGCTAAGAGGGACATATATTGGTCCTGCCATTATTTGACAGAATCCCACATTAGGGTTTTTTTGTTTGTTTGTTTGTTTGCTTTATATTTTTGTTTCTTTTCGGAAGAAAAAGGAGACTCCTATTTTATAATTGTGCTGGGTCATCTGGTTCCAATGAAAACGAAAGATCTTAGGGTGGTGCCTGTGGCTCAGTGGATAGGGTGCTGGCCCCATATACTGAGGATGGCGGGTTCAAACTCAGCCCTGGCCAAACTGCAACAAAAAAAATAGCCAGATGTTATGGCAGGAGCCTGTGGTCCCAGCTACTCGGGAGGCTAAGGCAAGAGAATTGCCTTAGTCTAAGGAGTTGGAGGTTGCTGTGAGCTGTGATGCCACGGCACTCTACCGAGGGTTAATAAATGAGACTCTAGCTCAAAAAAAAAAAAAAAAAAGAATGATCTTAACACAAACTCTAGCTGCTAGAGGTAGAAAGGCCTTGGTCTGTGCCAGCCTCCATATTTCAGGATTGCAAGTTGCATTTGGCTTCTTCAGCCCTCCAGCCTGGCCCTGTTTAATCCCTTGGCACAGAGAAGTGTAAAAGGAACACTACTGAAGGGTTGGCCTTGTAGGCTCTGCCCTCCCCACTCACCTGTCACGGGCTCTACTTGCTCCTGCTAGCCAACCTTCTTCATCCTTTCATCTTGCCTCACTGAACTCAGAGCTACAGCCCCTTTCATGTGTGTGGCTTGCTGTCCCCCAGCTCTGGCTCTGCACTCTCCCATGTCTGCTGTCTCTGTGGAGGCATCTCCTTCCCTGCTTGTGCACATCTGTGGGAACCCCCACCCTGGCTTCCTCAGCTGCAGTCCTGGCAGGTGAACCTGACTCCCATCAAACCCATCGGCCCAGGCAGCAGACCATACCATCAGGTGACTGCTTAAGTCCAGATTGGAGACACCTCCTTTTCCTCTTCCCTGGGGAAAACTCAAATCATAAATATGTTTACACTTGGGAGAAATGCTTGAGATACAGACTTGAGATTATAAAAATATACTCAACCTTTTAAAACCATAGCAACACAAGAGGCAAGAAGGCTACAAATTGAAGCGCACTTAAAATATGGCTATCGGCTGCAGGTTTGGAAATAAAGTTTTTGGGGAAAACAACTAGAGGGAATAGAGTTCTGCCTTCATCCTCATCTTCATTGTGTTCCAGCTCAGAGCCTCACCAAGCTCCAGGCCCAAACCCTGATAAATATTTGCTGGTTGCGCGAGTGAATGAACATACAGAAGGCAGGTCGTGGCCCATAGTCTGTCCCTCATTTTCCTCCTCTCCTTTGGTTTGGACAGTCAGATAATAGCCTGTGGCTCGCATTACCATCTCAGCCCTCCTGTGCTAGGTTGAATTACTGATCTCAGGTCCACATCCTTTGCCATGGAACTTGGCTGATCCTCCCAAAATTTTGGAAAGAGAACACTTCCCTGCCCCTTGACTTTGGGCTTGGCGGTGGAAAATTAGCAGATGTGATGCACAGAGGACTCTGAAATGTGCTTGTGAAACAGGGCATATCCTCTCATGCCTCTGCCATTGCCACAAGAAGAACAGGTCTCCACTGCCTTGCTGGTCCCAGAAGGGTGGGAAGCATGTGGAGCGGACGGGACCCAACATAGCTAATCCCAGCCAAGGTCAACCAAATACCCGCTGATCTTTGTGTGTGAGCACATCACTAATCCGCCTTCCAGCCTCTGTTGGAAACCTACACAGGCACAAGGTTTCTGGGAAGAGGAGTCTTCATGTCAGATCCTGTCCCAGGAGACCATTCCTTCCTTACGTGAGACTCCCTGGTGATGTCGCAGTCACCATGACTCACCTCTCCCAGAAAACACTAGTATATTTGTAACAGTGGTAATTAGCATTCACCTGGGGTTTATAAGCAGGCGGTAGTTCTGGCATACAACCTTCTTGGGAGGTGGAGAGGCCAAGATTATCATACCCATTTGGCAAAGAGAAATAAAAACTCAGATAGCATGGGTGACTCACTAGGAGACAGCTGTCTGAAGGGAGAATGAGATAAAAGGTTCCTTACACCCAGGAGGAAATCACATGTATGTTTTCATTTTTGTAACTTTTTCATTATTAAAGGGATGCATGCCAATTATAGAAACATGCAGAAAGCATAAGAAATTCCCATATTGTCTAGTAGTATTATCTATTTCTCTTTATTTTAATGCATGTATGTTATATATTTTTATAAATTAAAATCATGCTGTAGATATGAGTGTTCCCCGTGACATTTACAAAATTTTAAAGACCTGGTTTTTAACATAAAGTGTTATGTTCTATGCACTAATTTTTGTAAGCATTCTTTATTTTTTGTAAATGTAACTTGCTTACAATTTTTTAACTATTTTAAAAACAATGTTTTGGTGAACATCTTTGTTGGCATGGGAGATAGTTTATGTATTTAGTGCATGGTACACTGCCTGTGAGCGGTAAGTGGTAACTAATACAACTGTTTGCCTAAATTCCTAACAATTTCCTTAGAATGGACTTCTAGATGAATTTGCCGAGTTAAAACAGTTGTTGATACATATTGCTGAATTGCTTTCCAGAAAAGCAATGTTGAAGGTGCTTACCTCACAGCTTCCTCGCTGACCTTGAGTACTCTGTAAAACTAAGCATTGCTAATTTTTTTATTTATTTGAGACAGAGTCTCACTTTGTTGCCCTTGGTAGAGTGCCGTGGTGTCACAACTCTCAGCAACCTCCAACTCTAGGGCTTAGGCGATTCTTTTGTCTCAGCCTCCCAAGTAGCTGGGACTACAGGTGCTCGCCACAACACCCAGCTATTTTTTTGTTACAGTTTGGCCGGGGCTGGGTTTGAACCTGCCACCTCAGTATATGGGGCCTGTGCCCTACTCACTGAGCCACAGACGCCATCCAGCATTGCTAATTTTATAGGTGAAATATAGTAATTTATTGTTGAATTGTTGTTTATTACTGAGGCTAAAAATTCCTGCATAATTATTAACCATCAATTACAAGATGATTCAGAGGGACATTTGGGTCAGGGCCTAACATAATCAATAGTTTTGAATGAATGAATTATCAAAGTGGCTACACGGTGGTTGTGACTCCAATTGCCACAGCCAGAGGCTAAGGACTGGAGTGGCTGAAGTATCAACTTTAAGGGCAGGGATTTGCTCGTAGTCCTGCCTTGCTCCATTGAAAATACTTTCAAATGGACAAAATACTGGAGTAGAATGAGGTTTGGGAATGTCTTTCGGGGTAGTACTGAGAAGGGGATGCCTAGCTTTGGAGTTGGCTAATCAGTGAGAACGCTAATTAGAAAAAGGGTCTGGGGCTCAGCGCCTGTGGCTCAATGGGCTAAGGCGCCAGCCACATACACCTGAGCTGGCGGGTTCGAATCCAGCCCGGGCCCGCCAAACAACAATGACGGCTGCAACCAAAAAATGGCCGGGCGTTGTGGCAGGCGCCTGTCATCCCAGCTACTTGGGAGGCGGAGGCAAGAAACTCGCTTGAGCCCAGGAATTGGAGGTTGCTTTGAGATATGATGCCACAGCACTCTATGCAGGGTGACAGCTTGAGGCTCTGTCTCAAAAATTAAAAAAAAAGAAAAGAAAAAGGGTCTGGGACTGCAGTCCCAGCCAGCTCCATGGGGTGAGCTGCCAATGGGGCCCTTATCCCTTCCCTCTCTCCTTAGCACCTCGAGCATGCCTGGGGTCCCCAGCTGACATGGGGTATATATGGACCTGCAGGCAATTTGTTCTCAGGGAGGAAGTGGGGGCCGGACTCAAGTGTTCCCATTTGACTATGCTGTGACGTGACTCAGCCACGAGACTGGTTGGACTGGATCCACCCTGCCATACCCCTAGGTTTCTTCTGTCCCTCTTGTCATGGCTGAGACCTCCCCCCTCCCTCTCATGCCACACTGCCCCAGACCCTGCCTTGTCTTTTGCCTTTCACAAATCACACTCCCCTTCTTTTTCTTTTTTCTTAGTTCTCTTTTTTAAATTTCATATTAATATGAGGGTACAAATGACTGGATTACAATGTTCATTTTGGTTTTATGTATATATTATTGAAGATTACTATGCGGGTACAGATGATTGGGTTACACTGTTTGTATTTCTAGGGTAAAGTTCAAGTTGTAGTTCAGGTCTTCCCTGGGGCTGTGCTGTACACCCTACATTGTACCATTAGGTGAGAGCTCACCGTTCCGCCCGTCCCTTTCCTTTCACACTCCCGTTCTTGATGCAGCTCCCTGAGAGTGGAGCAGGGTTTAATTATCTCGGTGTCTTCAGCAGGTAGGAACATGAGAATGAATGAATGGTGTTCCAGTAGGATTCAGAGTGTACCAAGCATGAACAAGGGCCCAGTTGGGAGAAATGGCCAACGTTTATTCTTTATCACCTGTTTCATCGCGGAGTTTTGTTGGATGGAGCTATAGTTCAGACATTAGCTTCGGTGGTTGGCTGGGTGTTTGGCAGAGATGACATCACACACCCTGGTGCCCTGGAGCTTCCTGTTTTTGCTCCAGTTTGACTTTACACTGAGAGCCAAGTCTCAGCAAAAGCGGGATTTTTTTTTTTTTACCATCTGCCGAGCTCTCTTTTAATGCGGTGGTTCTCAAACTTTATTGAGAGTCAGAATAATCTGGAGAGCTTGCTGAAATACAGAAAGCTGAGCTTAACCCTCAGAGTTTCTTATGTAGCATTTCTAACAAGGCCCACTTGGTACCGATACTGCTGTCCTGGGAGCACAATTTGAGAACCACAGGTCTAAATGTTTTTACCTGTTTTCATCTGGACAAGGTACCAGATTGACTTTCTCCCAAGTGCAAGGATCTGGGTGCATAGAATGGCCACTGTGCCAGGACCCAGCTCTGCTCTTCCTCACGTCAGGCCTGGGCTGTCTCTTTTTGGTGGAAAAGTATAAGTATGCTGGGTCATCCTCGCCTGTGTTAGCTAGCAGGGCCTAAAAATTACTGCTACAGGGTCTGAGACCTTGTGAGCATGTGTAATGGCTTTCTGCAGGAGCACATGAAGCTTTAGGGAAGACACAATTTTATATCCAGGAAAACCCCGACCTCTAGGAGGCACTGGCCAAGTATCTCACGCCCCCTTCCAGAGGCCAAACCTCCGTCAAGCTTGGGACGGCCTGTTATCCCCGGGGGCCTCAGCACACTCTCACTCAGCCCACAGAAGGAGAAGGTGAGATCATTACAGGAAAAGGGGAGAACAATCGGCTAAGACTTATTTTCCAGCAGCTTCCCCATCACATTTCAAATAAAATCCAAACTCTTTACAAAGGCCTGAGGCGACCTGGTGTTTGGACCTTGTCTCCCTGCGCTCCAACTTGCCCACTCTGAACGCGCCAGCCTCTCTGCTGTCCTGCGAACACCGAGCTCGTCCCCATCCTGGGGCTCTGCTCCACCTGGAAGCTGGGGCCCCATGTGGGCATCCCCTTTCCAGAAGGAGCTTCACTTCACCCTCCACAAAGCAGTCCCACCTTCAACCTCTACCTTCTGTCCCTGTCTTTCTGGCACTTGTCACCATCTGCCACATGCTCTCGAATTTGTTTACTAGTTATTATCTGCCTGCTCACTCCCCTGAGAACACGAGCCCCATGGAGGCAGGAACCTTGTCTGCCTTCCGCAGCTGTGTCCCCAGCACCAAGAACACACTTGACACATGCACATGCTCCACAGAGATTTATGGAGTGAATTTTAAAACTCTGTCAGGCTCTGAAATCCTCAAATCCTGGAATAATATAGGACCATGACTCTGAAATCCGGTGTCAAGCTCCAATTTCCCTTCCCAACAGCCTGTTCAGATGGGAAGAGCAGGGACCATAAATAAGGCTTCATCCATGCACAGGCCCTCGGCTGTGTTGCCCTGACCTGCCTCACCTGCCAAAGGATCGGATCATGTTTCTCTCACCTGCCCCCGAGAGAGCAGCTGCTGGCAAAGTGCTGTGCCAGGAAAAAGGAGAGGGGCAAGTTCCAGATGTGGTGATGGTTATACTTCCGGTGGCTGAAAAATCTGCACATGGCATTTGAATTTAGATTCTTGCTGTGGTTTAAAAAATAAAGCATTTTTAAGCTCTTCATAAGTTAAAGGCAAGCTCATTACAGAGTAAAAATCGAAGGAGGTACATTTGAAAGAGGAATTCTGGAATTTGAGTCCCTGCTAAGGGAGCCTTACCTTGGTCATTTCTCTGCCTCCTCTTTTGTACCTGTGAACACACTTGACAGAAGACTGTCAAGGTAGGCTGGGCTTCCTGCTTGGCAGTAGGGCCTATTTTTTTTTGTAAATAGTCTCACTCTGTCACACTGGGTAGAGGGCCGAGGTGTCATTATAGCTCATAGCAACTTCAAACCCTTGGGCTCCAGCAAACCTCTTAGCTCTGCCTCCAAAGTAACTGAGACTACAAACATGCCCCACCACACCTGGCTAGTTTTGTTTGTTTGTTTGTTTGTAGAGACAGAGTCTCACTTTATTGCCCTGGGTAGAATGCTATTGAGTCACAGCTCACAGCAACTTCCAACTTGTGGGCTTAGGTGATTCTCTTGCCTCAGCCTCCCCAGTAGACCTGGCTAGTTTTTTAATTCTTATTAGAGGCAGGGTCTCTCTCTTGCTCAGGTGATCCGCCAGCAGAGTGCTAGGACTACCATGCCAGGCCCAGCACATAAGGAATTTAAACATGAATTAAAGAATATTCTTCATCCCAGGGACAGCTGGGGAAGAAGCTCAAAAAGTGATTTCATTTTATTTCAGACCAATAGCTTGATTGGAGAGATCTAAATCTTCCATCTAGCATGACATGGAATCCTCCATAGTCATTTGACCTCCTGTTTCTGACCTGGACAGGGAATTAAAGGAAAAAAGTCCTTTTGGCTTCATATTAGGGCTACTTTGCTAAGAAGAATATGTTCCAGCTCCATCCATGTAAACACAAAAGAGATAAAGTCTCCATCTTTCTTTAAGGCTGCATAGTAATTTATAGCTTTCATATGAAGGCTAAAACCCAATTATAGCACAGGAATACAGGGATAGGGGAAAGGGAGGGGAG
>CAUYON010153663.1:0-40762 GCA_963573935.1 Arctocebus calabarensis | reverse complement strand
CAGGCGCCCGCCACAACGCCCGGCCATTTTTTGGTTGCAGCCGTCATTGTTGTTTGGCGGGCCCAGGGGCTGGATTCGAACCCGCCAGCTCAGGTGTACGTGGCTGGCGCCTTAGCTCGTTGAGCCACAGGCGCCGAGCCTATGGTGTGTCCTTTTTTACAAATTGCCACTTAACCACAACTGCCACTTCCTTGATTGAAGCAAAATAAAGGCATAGATGCTTATGTAATGAGGCTCTTGAGTATTCCCATACCAAATATTGTATGAGTCCCAGGGGCCCTGTGGGCTAAATTTTAACTTTTATTTTCTACATTGACTGATTGTCTGCATTTTTAGAATTGTATATGCACTAAGGTAAACTAGAGGTGCGGTTTGTGGATTCTAGATAGAGCACTTTCAAAAAAAGGTTTTAACAATCCATGTTTTGGGTATTAGTATGGAGGAGTTACCATACCTTTTAACTTCTGTCTACCAACAATTGTACTTATTTCCCCATTTTTAATAGTTCAGTTCCTTTTTTTTTTTTTTTTTGGACATAGCTCACTGCAGCCTCACACTCCTGGGCTCAAGTGATCCTCCTTACTCAGCCTCCTGAGTAGCTGGAATTGTAGGCATCCGCCATGTTGCTAGGCTAATTTTTCTATTTTTAATAGAGATGGGGTCTCTCTCTTGGCTCAGGCTGGTCTTCAACTCCTAAGCTCAAACAGTCCTCCCACCTTTGCCTCCCAGAGTATTAGAATTACAGGCATGAGCCACTGAGCCCAGGCCCTTATTTATTTGATTAATCTCTGATTGCCATAAATATGAAATAATCTGTGGAAATCTTTCAGCCCATATTTTTGTCCACATGTAAATTTCAAAGATATTTCAAAGTTTGTTGTTACTTCTTTGCATTTCTTTATTACTCTTAAGTTGTAATGGATGACTGAGTTTCTATTTATTAGGGAGAAGTGGATACCAAAAAATGTGGCTCTTCTTTGATCTCCACTCTTGTCACAGACTTGAAACCAAGATATCATTTTGCTGCTTTGGAAAAGAGCTATTATGAGAGGCTTCCATATCGGTAAGTAGCATTTCATTCCTTTTGGCTTTTTGAAGAATTTGATTTGGATCGCTTGTATAAACTTCCCTTGTTCATTTTTAGCCATGTGACATATTAGTTCCATTTGATTACTCATGGTTCAAAGCATGGAAATGAGAGACTCTCAAGTTATTCAGCTTCTTTGAGTTTGTCCCCTAATTTGAAATACGAGGGATAGGAATATAAGGGTTAGAGGTAACAATTTTTTTAAAGCATTTTTAGCTCCTTTGTAGCACGTTAGGTCCTATTTTGATCAGGTCAAATTAGCACTATATAGTCTTGATACCTCGGTTCTCAGTATAATCAAGTTAACTCTGAAGTATCGTAAGTAATAAAGGGATAAAGGATAAGGATAATCTCTTTATCCCTAGTTTGCCCTAAAAGGATAACTTTCTTTTTTTCCACAAAAGTAATACAGTATATGTGCTTGTTGTTGCCAGCTCAAAAAATATCAGTGAGCAAAAAGAAGAAAATAATCCCATAGCTTGATATGTAATCATAGGTAATACAGTTTTAGTGCCGTGGCGTCACAGCTCACAGCAACCTCAAACTCTTGGGCTTAAGTGATTCTCTTGCCTCAGCCTTCTGAGTAGCTGGGACTGCAGACACCCACCACAATGCCTGGCTATTTTTTAGTTACAGTTGTCATTGTTGTTTAACAGGCCCCGCCAGGCTCGAACTCGCCAGCCTCGGTATACGTGGCAGGTGCCCTACTCACTGAGCTACGAATGCCAAACCAATATACAGTTTTTCTATTAAATCTTACTATATTTCCAGAGAAATCTCTTATTCTTTAAAACCAGAGGTTATGGGAGCAAGCCACTCAAACCCTATACAACTTTTAAGGATCTGAATGTACAGTTCTTTATAGAACATACACAGACAGCCAACAGGCCCATGAAAAAATGCTTATATCATTAATCATTAGGGTAAAGCAAATCAACATCACAGTGTACCACTTCACACCCAGGAGGATGGCTATAATCAAGAAGGCAAATACATAATAACAAGTGTTGACAAGGGTATGAAGGAACTGGAACCTTTATATGTTACTGGTGGGAATGTAACATGGTGTAGCCACTTGGGAAGGCTCTTTGACACTTTCTCAAAAGGTTAAGCATAAGAGTTACCATATGAGCCAGCAAGTCCACTCTTGTTCCAAGAGAAATAAAAATATATGTTCACACAAAAACTTGTACACAAATGTTCATAACAGCTTAAAAGTGGAAACAACCCAAATATCCATCCCTTGATACATAGATAAATCAAAGGTGGTTGCATCTCTCTGTGACTATATTCAAAACTATTGAATTTTACATATAAAACATGTCTATTTTTGGTATGTGAATTAGGTCTCAAAAAAAAAAAGCTGTTGAAAATAACAAAAAAACCGGCTCAGCGCCTGTAGCTCAATGGCTAGGACGCCAGCCACATACAGTGGGCCTGGCGGGTTCCAACCCAGCCCAGGCCTGCTAAACAACAACGACAACTACAATAAAAACATAGCCAAGCTTTGTGGTGAGTCCCTGTAGTCCCAGTTACTTGGGAGACTGAGGCAAGAGAATTGCTTAAGTCCAAGAGTTTGAGGTTGTTGTGAGCTGTGACGTCATGGCACTCTATCAGGAGCGACATAGTGAGACTCTGTCTCACACACACAAAAAAAGCGTTATACAATTTTTTTAACTGGAGGTGTAACAAAAATTGATAAATATTATAATATATAGTAGCATTAGTTAAATCTTCACTAGCTTTTGCATCTAGAATTAGTTAGCCATGCTTTGTATCCCTGTATCATGAGTCTTCTTCCTCCTTGGGGAGGAGTTTACAGGATAATTAAAAACATTATCCAAGGTTAGCACTCTTTATCAGTCATTTTTATTTTAAAATAAATGAAGGAGGCTCGGTGCCTGTGGCTCAATGGGCTAAGGCGCCAGCCACATACACCTGAGCTGGCGTGTTCGAATCCAGCCTGGGCCCGCCAAACGACAATAACAGCTGCAACCAAAAAATGGCCGGACGTTGTGGCGGGCGCCTGTAGTCCCAGCTACTTGGGAAGCAGAGGCAAGAGACTCGTTTGAGCCCAGGAATTGGAGGTTGCTGTGAGCTGTGATACCACAGCACTCTATCCAGGGTGACAGCGTGAGGCTGCCTCAAAAAATAATAATAAAATAAAGTAAATGAAGGAAATGTCTTCACAACATTTTTATCTATACCTGTGGTTTCCCTGTAGTATCGGTTTTCTATTGCTGCTATAACAAATTACCATAAACTTCACTTCTGGAGGCCACAAATATTCGTTGGCTCATGGTGCTCTTGGCGCATCTTAAAGCCGGCAACTGGTGTGAATCCTTTTTGTAACTCTGACCGTCTGATTCACTTTTCGTTTTCTGTGCCCTTTCTCACTTTTATGGACTCTTATGGTTGTGCTAGGTCTACTCAGATAATTTCAGGATCCTTTTCCCTCTCTTAAGGTCAGCCAGTTAGCAACTGATTAGCTGATTAAGTCCATCAGACACTTTAATTCTCCCATTGTTGTGTAAGCTAATATAGTCACAGATTGTGGAGATTATGACATGGATATGGGGACAGGGATTATTATTTTCCCTCTCACATGTGGATGGCAAAAGACACTTCTGCAAGATATTCAGCAGTTGTTTTCCTTAATGTTTTTGTATATTATTAAAGCTTCTATTTACTTGTGAGAAAACTTCTTTCAATCTTTTTTTTATTTTCTTGAGACAAAGTCTCACTTTGTTGCCCTGGTAGAGTGCCACAGAGTTATCATAGCTCACAGCAACCTTGAACGCCTGGACTCAAGCAATCCTCCTGTCCTAGTTTTTCTGTTTTTAGTAGAGATAAGTTCTTGCTCTTGCTCAGGCTGGTCTCGAACTCCTGAGCTCAAGCAATCTGCCCAGTTTGGCCTCCCAGAGTCCTGAGATTATAGGCGTGAGTCACCATGCCTGACTGCAATCATTTTTTTAAATTGGCAAAAATTGCACATGAACCAGCATGACTTTCACCTAATACTGACGTTGGTCCCCTATTTACTAAGTATGAATGTGCCTGTTTTCATTAAAGAAACAACTTGTAGCAGAACAGACTATGTTTTCTTTTCAATTATGTGGTTATGAAATACATATTTTTAGAAAATGGTCTTGTACTGGATTTTTTTATTTTTTTCAGTTTATCACCCTCGGTAGAGCGCTGTGGCGTCACAGCTCACAGCAACCTCCAACTCCTGGGCTTAGGCAATTCTCTTGCTTCAGCCTTCCTAGTAGCAGGGACTACAGGGTCCACCACAACTCCCAGCTATGTTTTTGTTGCAGTTTGGCCAGGGCTGGATTTGAGCCTGCCACCCTTGGTATATGGGGCTGGCACCCTACCCACTGAGCCACAGGCGCTGCCCATGTACTAGATTTTTTAGATGTTTTTTTTTGAGATAGGTCTTACGGTGTTGCCCAGGCCAGAGTGTGGCTATTCACAGATGCGATCCCACTACTGATCTTCATGGGAGCTTTGGTCTGCTCCATTTCTGACCTGGGTTGGTTCACTCCTCCTTAGGCAACCTGTTGGTCCTGTGCTTTCCCAGGATGTCACCATATTGATGCTGAACTTTGTGTAGACCCCTAGTCGGCGTACACTATAAAACTCTGGGTTCAAGTGATCTTCCCACGTTAGCCTCTCAAATAGCTGGAACTACAGGTGTGTGTCACCATGCCCAGCTGTACACTACTTTTAAAAAATAAAATTCAGAAAACTTCCGTAGCATGAGGAAAATAAAGGACCCTGAAGACTGCCGTCTATATTATTAAGGATCAACTCACTAAAAATAGTATACATATATACTATCAAAAACTTTTTTCCTTTTAATTTTAAATAATTGCTCAGTGCAGACTGAGTTTAATTTTTTTTTTTTTTTTTTTTTTTGAGACAAAATCTTACTATGTTGCCCTTGGTAGAGTGCCGTGGCATCACAGTTCACAGCAACGTCAAACTCCTGGGCTGAAGTGATTCTCTTGCCTCAGCTTCCCAAGTAGCTGGGACTACAGGTGCCTGCCACAACATCTGGCTATTCTTTGTTGCAGTTGTCCTTGTTGTTTAGCTGGCCTGGGCCAGGTTCAAACCCACCAGCCTTGGTGTATGTGTCTGGCACCACAACCACTGTGCTACAGGCACCGAGCCCAGAATAGTTTTAAAACATAGAAATACTGGGCGGGGCCTGTGGCTCAAAAGAGTACGGCGTTGGCCCCATATGCCAGAATTGGTGGGTTCAAACCCAGCCCCAGCCAAAAACTGCAAAAAAAATTAAATTGTGGTATATACAGTTTCCATTTTTTTCTGTGATATTAGACATTCCTATATTTTTATATTTTTTCTAGAAAAATGAAATCATACTATTTGATGCATGTTTTCTTCACTTAGACTACTTTTTTTTAGTTTTCATCATTTTAGCCTTTTATTACATAAAAGGATAGTAAAATGACCCTCATGTACCCATCTCCTAGCTTTAGCAATTATTAACATTTCGCCAATTTTACAATTCTTTTATTTATTTTTTCAGGTTTTTTAAAACTTCAGGTTAATGTGAGAGTATAAACAACCAAAAAACAATATTTGAATTTGTTAGGTAGAATCCCACTTGTAGTTATGTCCTGCACTCAAAAGGTGTGCCATACACCGCTACATTGTGCCTATTCAGTGGGAGCACCCCAAATCCCCCTCCCTTCTTCCCCCCTCCCTTCTTTCTCCCTCCCTTCTTCCCCTCTCCCTTGTTCTCCCTTCCCCGACCTTAAATTGAAGTAAACTTTTCTCCTATGTGGATGTCTTACGATTCTTTTAAAATCAAAAGTTGGAGTTCTGATGTTTTTCAGAGCCATGATTCCCATCTCTTCCTGACAATGGTCCTGTGAGTTGTGGGTTTTGTTACCTTACCAAATGGATAGTAACTTACCTGAAATCATGTGATTAGTGATGGACTGAGGACTTCTACTCTTTTTATGGCCCCATGGAGTCTACATATTTCATAATTGCAAATCAAAAATATTGCTAACTTACTATCTCTTAAATATGTTCCAGAAACCACATTGTCCTACAGGAAAATGCACAGCATGCCACTCGGTTCATAGCTCTGGCAAATGTTGGAAATCCAGAAAAGAAAAAGGTAAAAATTAAGTATTTAGTGGTAGGGTAATGTTCATTGTCTGCTTGATAAATGTTTCTTTTGCCCAGTTTAACATTCAGATCTCTCTTTTCCCCAATTGCAAGTCCTAGCAAAAGTGCTTCTTTATAAAAATACGGTAATAAAAGGTAGCATCCTTTGGTCCTTTCTAAGAGATTTACAGTAGAGTTTGGGAAAATAGGCCCAGTAAAATAAAGACAAAATATCAAATAAACAATGTTCCTTTCATCCCACTTCCCTGTAGTTACCTCTTTGGGTATTTGTGAGTTTGCCTTCAGACAATACTCTTGTGTGTTTCTTATAGCAACTTTGTTTAGTTGTAATAATAAAATTCTCCCAAGGATTTACCTAAGCCTTCTTAGGCTGTGGGAAATACGTGTACTAGTGATACCTGGAATCTGTCTTTGTATTGGGAAACAGCCCAAGTAATGAAAGGGAATATACCAGAAAAATAGATGGTTTTTCTTGTTTCCCTGAAAGCATTTTGATTTTTCTGAGGGCTGAGGAGGCTAGGATGTCCCTGAGAGCAAAGCAACAGATTGGAACTATTCTAAGCGCTATTCAGTTTGAAAGGGAAATAAAAAAAATTACAAATCTAAACTTGCTAAGAAACAATTGAGCTTAAAAGCTTAGAACATTATGGAAAAAACAAAATATGTTTTCCTTTTGAGTGCAGGACATAACTACAAGAGGAATTCTACCTAACAAATTCAAATATTGTTTTTTGGTTGTTTAAACCCTCACATTAACCTGAAGTTTTAAAAAACCTGAAAAAATAAATAAAAAAATTGTAAAATTGGCACTAAAAACAGCCTATTGTGTATTGAGATAGCTAAACAGTCAGAACAATCAGCCAAGTGGGAAAATAAGCAAATAAATAATCTGAAGATTATTCCACTAAAACATACTGTAGACAATGTGCATACAAAAGATAGCAAATGCATATTTTGTTTTTTCCATAATGTTCTAAGCTTTTAAGCTCAATTGTGTCTTAGCAAGTTTAGATTTGTAATTTTTTTATTTCCCTTTCAAACTGAATAGCGCTTAGAGTATTTCCAATCTGTTGCTTTGCTCTCAGGGACATCCTAGCCTCCTCAGCCCTCAGGAAATCATACTTCAGTCAAAGGGTGTGCACATTTTTTAATTTGGCAAGGATTATTAAATTCATCTCAAAGTTTTGTTCCAGTTTCCCAACAGTATATGGCTTTTTTTAATTTCCACATTCTCACTGGGTAGTGTCAAATTTTTATTAAAGTTCTTGCCGATCTTATTGCTGGGAGATGATTTATTATTGTAACTCAGTTGTACTTCCCTGAGGATATGTAGATTAGCCATCTATTCATATCTAAAGTTTGCAATCTCTTGTGCCATTAGTTCAAGATTCTAGATATTTATATGAATATTTACTTCTTTGCTACTAGAGAATTTTTTTCAGCACGTATAGCAGAATTTGTATTATATCAGAGAGGAAAACCCAAAGTTATCCACTTATATTTGTCACTAGGAAAAAGGTATAACAATGCCATGATTCTGTTGATAAAATGCATAACGGACTCAAAAGATGAGAGCCCTTTGTCTTTAAGGATTACAGAACAAGTCCTGCTGGGCCCCATGACAGCTGGCATTATTTCCCTATCTGAGTGAGAACCCCTGATTTGTGTAAGGGCTGGGCCTTCAATTTGTTGTTCATTACTTTATCAGTCCTTTTGGTAGTTCATGCATAGGCCACTGAATTGACAGTGCAGCCTCAAGGCCACATGTGGCACTCCAGATCCCGAAGTGCAGCCCCTCAACTGAATCTAAATTTCACACAACAAATCCCTTTATTTGTTATCTCTTTCATCACTTATGCTGTTTCTCAGGTATCACTATTTCCTGCAGCCAAGGAGAGCTTAGGTAAATCCTTTATTAAAGAATTTGTTCTATAAAATTTGGATTTAGTCAAAAGGATCCAGAAGACCATATGTAGCTCCAGAGCTGCAGGTTCCCCACCCTGGTTGAGTTTCAGATGCTTTCTGTGAAATTTTCACAGTAAAATAGGCCAATTACATTTGGTTAAACGGTATTTCCCCTAATGTTGTTATGTTCTTTTTCCAAAAGTATCTTTATGCCTTCAGTATCGTTCCCATGAAACTAATGGATATAGCAGAACTGGTAAAACAGCCTCCAGATGTCACTGAAAATCCTTACAGAAGATCTGGGCAAGAAGCATCTGTAGGAAAGCAAATTCCTACTCTTGAGGTATGTTTTGATTGGGAAGTGGTATTTTCTGGGCAGGATTCCCCATTACAGATGTGCTTTTCCTGATTAATTTAAAGCAGAGGCAAGTTTAGTCCTTATAATCTAAATCTTTTTTCCCTTTCCTCTTTTTCCTTTATCATTGTGATATTTAGAAAGTCTTAGTAGATTTTTAACTAAGTTCAGCATTTTTTATTGCAGTTGGCAATTAACAGTTTCAAATGTTAAGTCTGTCTTCCTATAAACTTGATTCACATGTTAAGGTTACACTTTGGTATGTTAAGTCTTTCATTTGCCAATAGCTCCCCAGGCAAGTATCTAGCTGACTATAGCCATGCAATTTATGATTTTGTTAATAATTGCTAGCAGGTGAATAAGAATCATTCTGAAGAAATTTTCTTAATAGACTTTTCTGAAATTAATTTTTTTCTCCAATAAAGGAAATTATGTCAAATTCTCTTACTAATATGCATGGTCTGCTTTCTCAGACGTTTCTGTCTTACAAGCAGCCTTCTCATTTCTTTAATTAAAACTGTACTAGACTAATTTGACTATAAAATTGTGGGACTACAGCATGTCCCTATTGACAGAAAAAGGAAAAGCAATTTAGATGAGCTCATTTTCTTCTCTATTAGGCAAGAATTGGTCTATAACTTGCATTTTAACTTGCTTTTCCAAAGAGATGAATTTGGTGGTAGCTTGGGTAAGTGTTGATTTGTATGACTGAGAGTCTAGGTGTCAGAATTGGGAAGACATTTTGCTTCCTTAGAATAGGCAGAAAGGGCTGAGAGGAAAGATACAAGTGATGTGGCAGCAGTGTTCTCTTGTATGTGAATGGTTGGCTACTTGTGTAAAGATTAGGTGAGTAATATTTACTCTTCTGCCTTTGGCCATTCTAGGAAGAATCAGCCTGTCAGTTTTTCTTTGACTTAAATGAAAAGCAAGGGAGGAAGCGTCCATCCACAGGCAGAGACAGCAAATCTCCCCACCCAAAGCAGCCTCGCAAACCTCGTAAGTATCTTGGTTTTAGACAGTGTGTGGACAGTGACTTATTTTGAGTTTTGTAAAGCAGCATTGCTAAGAGAACCTCTTCTGGCAGGGGAGAATTATGTGATGAGTCATTAGGACCAATAGTAAATTAAAATAATATAAACACAGCCTGCTTTGAGACTGTCTGAGGCTCTTCCCGTAAGTTAGAAAGAAAAAGCTCTTCTCCTTTGTGTCTGTAAAACATGTTGAAAGAAAGAGCATACAAAATGAATGTAGGTTCATAAAATAATAATCAAATGAGAAGAAGGTCTTTAAGGCTATTTCATTGAGATTCTTTCTCCACCCCCTTGTTTCTAAGAAGAAGCTGACCTTGGGAGAATAAACTATTTTCCAGGGTCATGTGACTAGCTAATGGCATAGCTAGGACTAGAATTGGGACTCCTACCATCCTTTTAAGTGTTCTTTTATTATAGTGTATTGACAGTTATGTACTCCTTCAGTCAATATGTGATCATCCGTTCGTGGGTCATCTACTTGTGGATTGGTTACAAATTCAGAAATTTTCTAATGAAGGTTTATTATTATTGAACATGGTGATAGGGGTCAGAGTTAGGAGCAGAACAGGCCTAGCCCAATATGGCATTACTGAACAAGTCTTTATGACATATAAAGATCAAACAAGGCTGAGTTATATTCTGCAGTAGGGTGATTACATGCTGCATTAGTGCTTGGACCATAGTAACACTTGGCTTTTTTCTGCATGAAGCTCAGCCTCCAGGACCATGTTGGTTTTGCCTTGCCAGCCCTGAAGTGGAAAAACATTTGGTGGTCAACATTGGGACACATGTGAGTTATTTCTATGGATCTTTTACAGAGAAAGAGATGCCCATTTGGTTTTTATTAACTTTATTGAGGAATAATTACATAGAACATTTACCAGTTTTAAGTGTTTGATTCAGTGACTGTTAGTAAGCTGAGTTGTGCAACCATCATATAATACAGTTTTCGAACATTTCTGCCACTCCAGTAACATCCCTTATGCCATTTTCAGTTAATCCCTGTTCTTATCCTTAGCTCTTGGCAGCAGCTAGTCAGTCTGCTTAATGTTTCCATAAGTTTCATAGGTTTGCCTTTTCTGGACATTTCTTATAGATGAAGTCATAACAGCATGTGGTCTTTTGTGTCTGGCTTCTTTTACTTAGCATAGTATTCTTTTTTTTTTTTTTTTAAGAAAGAGGTTAACACTGTCGTCCCAGGCTATAGTGCCATGATTTCAGCCTACCTCACCTCATACTCCTATGTTCAAATGTTCCTCCTGCCTGAGCCTCCTGAGTAGCTGGGACGTCAGGCACCCACCACAATGCCTGGCTAGTTTTTCCATTTTTAGTAGAGACAGGGTCTCACACTTTCTCAGGTTTGTTTTGAACTCCTGAACTCAGGGTATCCTCCTACCTCTGGCCTCCTAGAGTAGCACAATATTCATCCATGTTGTGGCATTTATTTCATTCTTACATTCTTTTTTTATTATTATGTAGTACTGTATTGTGGCTATACCACATTTTGTCTGTATCCATTCATCAGCTGATGAACATTTGGGTTGTTTTCACTTTATGGCTAGTAGGAATAATGCTGCTATGAATTGCATGCAAGTTTTTATATGGACATATGTTTTTATTTCTTTAGGATAGCCACCTAGGAATGGAATTGCTAGGTCATGTGGTAAATTTATGTTTTAACTTAAACATGCCAAACTGTTTTCCAGGTTAGCTATGCCATCTTATATTTCCATCAGCAATGTATGAGGGTTTCTGTTTTTATATATATCCTCATTAATATTTGTTGTTGTCTGTCTTTTTGATTAAAGCAATAGCCAATGTCACAAGACAGTGCCCTCTTTTTTTTCCTCTCTTACAAAAGGTATGGTTCTGCTGAGGTGATGCTTTTATATACTACTTGCACTGTCTGTATTTTTAGTCCTTGCTTATTAAGACTGATGAGTTGCTTTTAATAATTACTATTCAAATAGAGATTTTCTTCATCCTAAGAAGGAAATCTTATGTTGCTATATGTCCATATAGGTTTAAAATGTTGATATTCTCTTAATAGCTTAAAATTCAGAACTTGAGCTTATTAATTTTTATCTAGAATTGTGTAATGCTGGGAACTGATTCTTACTACTAGTCACATCAAAGTCTCAAGTCTTTGATAAATTTTCAGTTTTGCCTAGTAGTAGAGGTTATAACTTCATAATGACAGTAATACCCACATCCACATTCCTGGTTGTATCCAAGAACTCAAGATAATGATTGTAAGGTTACTCCATATGCGCTGAATCAGACTGTGAGAACTGGAGGATCTTGATTAAGGTGTTATTCAGGCAGTGGGAAGCCCTGGTGAACTGTATGTCTTTCAGGAAAGTCATTCTATTTCACATTTCCCCCACATACTTTTGCTTGGGTAGTGCTCAATTTGACACTAAGTAATATTCTTTGGCCCTTATTTCTCTGGATTCCCTATAGACCATTGTCCTTTTTCTTTCATTTAGAGTGAAGAAAGCTTAGTTTTCAGCACTCTATTCTCCCATGATTAGAATCAGATATTTTCCAAGGCTTCTGAGGGAAAACAAACTGGTTTTCTTATGGTTTGAATGTGTCCCCAAAAGTTCATGTGTTGGAAACTTAATCCCCAATGCCACAGTATTGAGTGATAGGGTCTAATAAGAAGTGATTAGGATAGATTAATGTTATCACAATTATCAAGTGGGTTGGCTATATTGAGATTGGCTTGGTAATAAATTATGCAAGTTTGGCCTCCTCTTTCTCCTTTTCACTCCCCTTGCCCTTCATTAGGAGATGATATAGCACAAAAGCCATCACCAGATGCCAGTGCCATATTCTTGGACTTCCTAGACTCCAGAACCATGAGCCAAATAAATTTCTGTTCACTAATAAATTACCCAATCTGTGTTACTTTTTTTTTTTTTTTTGAGACAGAGCCTCAAGCTATTGCCCTGGGTAGAGTGCTGTGGCATCACAGCTCACAGCAACCTCTAACTCCTGGGATTAAGTGATTCTTTTGCCTCAGCCTCCTGAGTAGCTGGGACTATGGGTGCCCATCACAACGCCCAGCTATTTTTTGGTTGCAGCAGTCATTGTTGTTTGGTGGGCCCGGGCTGTATCTGAATCCACCAGTTCCTGGTGTATGTGGCTGGTGCCTTAGCCACTTGAGCTACAGGCACCAAGCCCAGTCTGTGTTATTCTTTTACACCAACACAAGACAAGACAATTTCTTAGTGTATAACGCTTCTGCAGACAGATGTTCTCATCCATTTTTTGCTGATTTGTTCTAATTTTTTTGATTTCTGATTTTTTTATTTCTTTTCCTTAACTTATCCTAACAAGCTGAGGCCCCCCCCCCCTTTTTTTTCTTTTTTTGTAGATAGGGTCTCACTCTACACTGTCTGGAGTGCAGTGACTCACTACAGCCTCAAATTTCTGGGCTCAAGCAATCTTCTCACGTCAGTCTCTTGAGTAGCTAGGAATACAGGCATGCATCACAATACAAGCTGATTATTTTTTTACCTTTCTTTTTTTTTTTTTTTTTTTTTTTTTTCTTTGAGACAGAGCCTCAAGCTGTCACCCTGGATAGAGTGGCATCACAGCTCACAGCAACCTCCAACTCCTGGGCTCAAACGAGTCTCTTGCCTCCGCCTCCCAAATAGCTGGGACTACAGGCACCTGCCACAATGCCCGGCCGTTTTTTGGTTGCAGCCGTCATTGTTGTTTGGTGAGCCCGGGCTGGATTCGAACCCGCCAGCTCAGGTGTACGTGGCTGGTGCCTTAGCCCGTTGAGCCACAGGCGCCGAGCCTTTTTACCTTTTTTGTAGAGATGTCATCTTACTTATGTTTTCTAGGCTGATGTAGAACTCCTGGCTTCAAGCAATCCCCCTGCCTCAGCCTCTCAAAGTGTTGGGATTATAGGTGTGAACCACTGTGCCTTCCTGAGGACCATTTTTTGTGGCCTCCTATAGATTGACCAGAGTCTCAGTTTCTTTACTTTAAGCCACCTTAAGGAGTTATACTTCTGCCTGTGTTCTTTGAAACTGAAGAGTTTCAGTCTTTTCTTTTTTTAGAGTCTCACTCTTATCTCCCTGGGTAGAGTATGGTGGTACCATAGCTCACCGCAACTTCCCACTGTCAGACTCAAGCTCCTCTTGCCTCCCAGGTAAATGAGACTATGGGCACCTACCACAACACCCAGCTGATTTTTCTGTTTTTAGTTGAGACAGGGTCTTGTTCTTGCTTAGGCTGGTCTTGAACTCCTAAGCTCAAGTAATCCACCCACTTTGGCCTCCCAGAGTGCTAGGATTATAGGCATGAGGCATCAGCCTGGCCTTCTTATATTTATTTTTTATGTTTTAATTATTGGCACACTCCTATCTCAAGAGAGCACTAATAGGGGCCATGGTCTGGGACATAATTGATCCATGGAGCCTGTGGATGAACTCTCTTCAGCAGAACAAAAGCAAACTTGGAAAGCTTTTGCTTTTACAGGAATACCCTTTTTGGGTTATCTCTTTTGGACCTGTTTTCCTCTTTGGATTATTTATAGTCAGTTTTCTTTCCTATACAATTTTTACAGTAAGGCAGGCTTTGGACTGCTTTCTGTTTGAGAAGCCTCAGTAGGTACAGAATCCCATGCAGGAGAAAAGAGATTTGGAGTGAGTGATATAGCTTGGTGCTGCTCTAGGCCTCAGCAAGTAATGTCCTTTCCTTTCCATTCATCTTTCTATTGTCCATGGTATCTAACTCAAGGGTATGGCCTAGCAGATGGTTGAAGAAACCTGTTTTCTTCCTATCTAGGCCTGAAGCTAAGGGCCAAAAGGTCTTCTTTGTGGCCCAGCCCAACACCCAAAGTAGAAACCCACATGAGCATTTTTGGCTTATATCCTACACTGTCCTTTATCTGGTAGAAACCTCTTGGGAACTTATCATGACTCTTGGGTATCTGGGGAAGGTTTTGGGATTCCCTCTTTGCCACCATTTTTAAAAAATTGCCTTTTATGGCTCAGCGCCTGTGGCTCAACGGGCTAAGGCGCCAGCCACGTACTGGCGGGTTCGAATCCAGCCCAGGCCTGCCAAAACCACAATGACGGCTGCAACCAAAAAAATGGCCGGGCGTTGTGGTGAGCGCCTGTAGTCCCAGCTACTTGGGAGGCAGATGCAGGAGACTCGTTTGAGCCCAGGAATTGGAGGTTGCTGTGAGCAGTGATAACCACAGCACTCTATCCAGGGTGACAGCTTGAGGCTCTGTCTCAAAAAAAAAAAAAAATTGCCTTTTATAAGAACCAAGAATGCAGCTTGGCATCTGTAGCACAGTGGTTAGGTTGCCAGCCACATACACCAGGGCTAACGGGTTTGAACCCAGCCTGGGCCAGCTAAACAATGATGACAACTACAATAAAAAAATAGCTGGGTGTTGTGGCAGGCTCCTGTAGTCCCAGCTACTTGGGAGACTAAGGCAAGAGAATCACTTAAGCCCAAGAGTTTGAGGTTGCTGTAAGCTATGATGTCATCGCACTCTACAGAGGGCGACATAGTAGGACTCTTTGTCTCAAACAAACAAACAAACAAAAAACACCAAGAATGGGTTGCCTTGGGGAAAGAGGATCTAGGATCCAGTTGGTGCAGTTTTATGGCTTATCCCTAGGTATATATTTTAAAACTATTATTTAAATAGATAATATAAGCATGCAGCTTAAAAGGAAACCTCCACAGGTACAGAGCATTGTCTCGTTTTGTTTGTTGTTTGTTTTTCTGGGAGGTTTTTTTTGCGGTTTTTGGCCGGGGCTGGATTTGAACTCTCTACCTCCAGCATATGGGGCTGGCACCCTACTCCTTTGAGCCATAGGCGTCGCCCACATTGTCTCATTTTTTTTTTTGAGACAGAGCCTCAAGCTGTCACCCTGGATAGAGAGCTGTGACATCACAGCTCACAGCAACCTCCAATTCCTGTGCTCAAGTGAGTCTCCTGCCTCTGCCTCCCAAGTAGCTGGGACTACAGGCGCCTGCCACAACGCCCGGCCATTTTTTGGTTGCAGCCGTCATTGTTGTTTGGCAGACCGGGGCTGGATTCGACCCCGCCAGCTCAGGTGTACATGGCTGGTGCCTTAGCCTGTTGAGCCACAGGCAATGAGCCCATTGTCTCATTTTTAATTAAAAAGATACTGTATCAGCACCTAAAAAAGAAAATTGCTTTTTATTACATTTTTTTCCCCTAGCTTTTCTGCCTTTGCTGTGCTTTCCTCAATGTGTGTACATAGAACTATTCTTATAGCCCATCTCCACAGATTGGTAAGAAGGAGAAAGGACTAGTAGGAGTCTAAAATAACTATAGCAAAATCCAGGCATTTTGCTTATGGGAGAAACATTCATTTAGAACCTATTTATACATTGTAAGAAATAGCTGGGCATTGTGGCAGGTGCTTTGTAGTCTCAGCTACTTGGGAGGCTGAGGCAAGAGAATCACTTACGCCCAAGAGTTTGAGGTTGCTGTGAGTTGTAATGACACAGCACTGTACCGAGGACAACAAAGTGAGACTCTGTCTCAAAAAAAAAAAAAGAAGAAGAAGAATGGGTGAGAGTTTGAAATAGAGGAGATTGGGCAAATATGAAACTTTTCTCAAAAACTTGAAGTATTGCTTTGGATGTGGTGGGAGGTATTTAGTCTAGATGCCAATAGTTAAAAAATGGACTTCACAGTATAAAAGCTGATGTTTGTGACAGTGACATTCTGACATAAAAGACTAGAAGACTCAGGCTTCTAGAGTAACCTTTTAAAACAAAGTTAAAAATGGTTATTGTAAAAATCTGAAAAATATTTTAGTGCCTGATGAATATTAGTGATCTGGAAAATTAACTAACGTTTGGCAGTCCTGTCTGCCAAATACATCAAGGTTAATCATACTTCAGTTTCTAATACATATTCTGCCATCCTATTGGCCTTTCCCATTGTAGATGAAAAATAAATGACTCCTTCAGCTTTAACTTTGATCTCACCATACTAAGAATATAGTTTGGATTTTTTTCCTAAAGTACCCATGCTTGTTTGCATTGATACTCATTGGGCTCTTTTGTGCTCCCTCTTAATGTCTTCCCTTTCAATGAGTATCTGAGTGGTACAACAGTCCTGCATTTTGTTTTTTCTTGTAGAGACAGGGTCTCACTCCATCGCCCTCGGTGGAGTGCCGTGGCATCACACAGCTCACAGCAACCTCCAACTCCTGGGCTTAGGCCATTCTCTTGCCTCAGCCTCACGAGTAGCTAGGACTACAGGCACCCACCACAATGCCCGGCTATTTTTTTGTTGCATTTTGAACCCGCCACCTTCGTATATGGGGCCAGTGCCCTACCCACGGAGCCACAGGCGCTGCCCCCATGTTTTGGTTTTTATAGAAATATTTTTAGTTGGTATTAAAGGCTGACATTCACTGTTGGAAACCATAGTTTTCTGCCTCTTTGGATGTCTCTTTAAGTTTGAGATTTCTCCTTTCTTCCACCTCATTTAGTTGTATGTTTGCTTTCATTTTATAAAATTTAGTTAGCAGCTCATGTCGATAGCAGTATTAGATGCTAGTCTTGCATCTCAGCCTTTTTTGTTAGTCCAAGGTTGTATTTGAGGAGTAGGGGTGGGGCCAGATGTTACTAAGGAGGCAGAAGGTGGTTATTTTGAAATCAGAAGTGGTATCTTTTTATGGTCGAAGGCAATAATAACTGAAAAACTTTTCAAATTTGGAGCCTGGGAGGGAAGACCCAACTGTTTGTTGTTAATGGTCTCTTTCAGCTATGATGCGTTTGAAGCCAAAAGCCTGATGTGTGCCTCTCTCAATTCATTTGCTCCTAGCTCATTTGCTACTTACTTAGAACTATGTGACATTTAATCTTATTCTTTAGCAGATACTTAAGAACGCTATTTCCTTTGCTTAGAAATCAGATTGCTTAAAAGTCAGAGACTTTCTGGTGATAGTCTCTTGAGCACTTTTTTTTGTACTCTTATGCTAATTCTTTGTATAGGCTTTTTGCCCTGCAGAATCACAGATGTGGTGTTGATGTCTCAATTCTCTGTGCTGCTTCTTCAGTGCTACCTTGCTCTGGCCAAAGGAGGCTTATCCAATGACCATGTCCTCATCCTGCCCATCGGACACTATCAGTCAGTGGTGGAGCTTTCAGCAGAGGTGGTGGAAGAGGTGGAAAAGTATAAGGCTACACTGAGAAGGTTCTTTAAGAGTCAAGGGAAACGGTGTGTCCTATTTGAGAGAAATTATAAGAGCCATCACCTCCAACTACAGGTCGGTAGTCTGTGCGCAGGAACTTGGAAGGGCACCGTGGGGACCTTCATGTTGAGAAATAAGTATTTAAAGAATATTTAACTTCAATATTTAAAATATTTAATATGAATTCAATACTTAAAATATTTAATAGGGATTTTCACATTAAATACAATGTTCATTTAAAAGGTTAAAGAGTGTCTGGTGATAACCCTAGAGATTTCACTGGGAAATCTGTGTAGTTAGTACAAGTCGAACAGCACAGAGCATAAGCGCCTTGTTTAGAAAAGGAATGGATGGTTGAGGAAGGTTCTAAGGAAGACGTGGGCCTTGCTAGATAAGACAGTTGGAAGGTAGTGGGTATTTTGTTTCTAAAGCCCAACATGAGTGAAAGCTTGGAGGTAGGAAATAGACTGCATGGGGCTAATAACTCAAAAAACTAAGATTGTGTATAAATAATTTGTTTGTAATTGTGGTGGTTTTCTTTCTGGCGCATTTGTTAAGTTTTCAAATGGGCCTAACTCTGCCACATATATTATACTGGAGCTGGCAAAGGCTTGATGACAAGGAGATCATCTGCCTTTCCTCCATCAAAGATGGCTCCCACATATGGCAGGCTATTTCATAAGTTTAAGTCCTTACAGATAGGCTGACATAGGCTTGTCTGATCTGAGGAGAATCTTTGCTGAGGGGTGTCTTTCCACCCCTGTGATGGATTTGCTGCTTCTCAGAGATTGTGCAGATACATCCTCTCTGTGAATTGTACAAAGAACTTCTCCTTTTCTCCCCCCTCCACACCCCCTAGGTTATTCCTGTGCCGCTTACCTGCTGCACCACTGATGACATTAAAGATGCCTTCATAACCCAGGCACAGGAGCAACAGATAGAGCTGTTAGAAATCCCAGAGCACTCTGACATCAAGCAGGTGAAAGAGGGGGGCAGGATGCTGATGTTTAGGGAAGAGTGAAGATCTGGTTTCTGACATGTGAATCTGACTATCAAGGCATGCCCCAAATGTTAAAGAGGCAGTGGACAGTACTAGAGTACTGGCTATTGATTAGAGCGTAGACGAAGATGGCATTACTGTAAAGCATTAGTGTTTTCCTGGGAAGAGCAAGAAATTAGAAATTCCCTAAGAAATGTCCTTAGAAGGGTGGATGCCCCTAGAAAGATACTGGTAATACTCATATCTTCTAGTTTGGCTGTTTAAACTGCAGTTCCGTTAAGTGGCTTGGGTTCTACAGGTACTCACACATCCTTTTTTAATGCATGTAGCCTAAATTCTTTGCCAGGGGATGAGCTAGTATTTTATATTTATAAAGCATTATTGTCAATCCTCATACAGTTATGTTTACTTTAGATTGCACAGCCAGGAGCAGCATATTTTTATGTTGAACTTGACACAGGAGAGAAGCTTTTCCACAGAATTAAAAAGAATTTTCCTTTGCAGTTTGGAAGGTTTGTATATTTTTCTTCTTTTCAATGTATTTTCATTAGCGCAACTATGAACAAAGTGGTGAGCTGTGTGGACAACTGATAAAAATCCAAGTTGGAAATAGTCCTTGCCCCAAGGGACTCAAAGTCTTAGGACAAGTCAGATATTTACATATACATGTATGACACTAGTGTAATGCAGAGTATGAAGAGTACCATAACAAAGTTTTGGGGAGCAGTGTGCTTTAGAAGTTCAGAGAAGAGCGAGTTCATTTCTACTTGGTGAAATGTTTCAAGAAAGAGCTAGAGTTAAGTTTGAGAGACAGATTTAGAGGGTAGAGATTGGGCTGAGGGTGTTCCAGCTGGAGGAAATAGAGTGCTGCCTATAAATTGAGCATAAACTCTGTGCCAGGCACTGTGTCAAGAACTTTATATACATTGCTTCATTTAATATTCACAACTCTAAGAGTTTACCCATGTGGAGAATGAGGCTATAGAGCAGAACCCTGTAGAACTTTTCACAATAAAGGAAATGCTCAATAATACAATGTCCAATGCAGTAATCACTAGCCATATGTGGCTGTTGAGCACTTGATGTGTGACTAATGTGACTGAATAACTGAGTTTTTAATTTTATTCAATTTTAGTTAATTCTATGAAATTTAAATTTAAATAGCCACACCTGGCTAGAGGCCACTATATTGGATAGTAGGTGCTAGAGGAGTTCGGTAGGTTTTTCTTGGTCAGATGGTGGTGGGTTCAAACACAGCCCAGTTGAACCCCAAACTTCACATTCTTCAGTCTTCCAAAGGCCTAGAGGAAGTTACATTTCTGTTTTTCACATCAGGAGAACATGACTGCAAAACCAGAGGGGGAAAAAACCTATAAGACAAAGATTAAACCTAGAAGGTTGCTGACAGGAAGAGACAGTATGAAGGGGAGTAGAAAATTTACAGAACAGAGTATCTGTTGCTGGTGTCTCTGATTTGCGCTGCATTTTTTTGTTGTTTTGATTCGTTCGTTTTTGCCCCTAATTAGAACTGGGCTTTCAGTGAGCCGTGGCCCTTGAAAACCTATGAGAGGTTGCTTCATTGGAGAAGCCCAGTGAATGGAGTTGTCTGCATTTTCAAAAAAAAATTGTTAAGTGGGAAGAAATGTGTTAGGAGCTTTAGACATCTGATATGTTCTTTTTATTGTTGCCTCAGCAACAGACACAGATAGGGACACTGATGACACAGGCACATGATTATAGGTATACATAGGCATATAAAGCACACAGTGGGAGTTTTCTGAATGGTCTTGTGCTCATGATAATTGGACTTTCAATACTATTTTTCAAAAAATAATGATATTTTATAGCAATAATAGCATTTTATAGTTAACACAATACTTTAAATGGCATTTTCCCCCAGCATTTTACATATGCAAGAGGAGGGGGAACTAGAACCTGAGTTTAAGTTCTTTGACTTTTAGAGAGCTCACGTGATTAGTTTCTAACTCTTCTATTTACTCCAGCTTCAAAGAAGAAAATGAAGCATATAAATGTGTAATGGAATTATGTCTAATATATCAAAATAAGTAAAAATAAATGAAAATATAAAGCAATGGCAATTAGAACGCAGCTTATGTATGTGTCTGTATGTAGTTATTCTTTAGTCATGAGAGCCAAGATAAGTTGTTCTATTAACATTGAGCTTGTGCCACTGAGCCTGTGAAGGTCTGATTGCCTTAGAAGGAAAGGAAGAGGAATGATAAGTTAAAGTGGGTATGATAGTAGGTGCCTGACTTTGTACCACACATGTCCCCTCATCAAATTCTTAATCTTATTGGGATGGCAAAACCATATTTTAAGGCTGGATATAGTCACGGCTAGTATGGTGCTTTGACTGTATTTTCTCCGTACCTTACAAAAGCCCTGTAAGCTGGGTCCCCTTATTTCTGTTTCATAGGTGAGGAAATCAAGACTTAGAGAAGAAGTAATATGTCAAGGTCATAGAGCCAAGTGGTAGAGATGAGAATGAAATTCAACTTCAGATCTTTCTCACACCGGGGCCTGCCCTCTTTCTACTATGCCATGTTGTTTCTCTAAGTTATTCAAGAGAGTCCGAAGTAAATGGGATTTGAAGGATCAGGAAAGAAGTAGGAGCTGAGCTGGCCATTTAAAATGGGCACAATTTTGGCCAGGTGTGGTGGCGTATGTCTGTAATCCTAGCACTCTGGGAGGCCAAGGAGTGTGGATTGCTTGAGCTCACAAATTCGAGACCAGCTTGAGGATGAGCAAGACCCCAGCTCTTAAAAAAAAAAATAGGACAGTGCTTGTGGCTCAGTGAGTAGAGTGCCAGCCCCATATACGATGGTGGCAGGTTCAAACCCAGCCCCAGCCAAACTACAACAAAAAAATAGCCAGGTGGTATGGCGGGCACCTGTAGTCCCCATTAGTAGTCCTCAGTCCCGGGAGGCTGAGGCAAGAGAATCGACCTAACCCAAGAGCTGGAGGTTGCTATGAGCTGTGCAACCATGGCATTCTACCAAGGGCAACAAAGTGAGACTCTGTCTCAAAAAAAAAAAAAAAATAGCCAGGCATTGTGGTCTGCCACTACAGTCCCAGCTGAACAGGAAGCTGAGCCCAAGAGTATGAGGTTGCTGTGAGCTGTGACACCATCGCACTTTACTGAGGGGACAAAGTAAAACTCTGTCTTCAAAAACTTAATTAATTAAATACAATAGAAAGGGTGCAATTTTGAAAGATAGATGGTACAGATGATACTTGGGGCAGGAGAGCAAAATCAGAGATGTTTGCATATCTTCTTTGGGTGAGGCTGAGGACAGCCCTCTAGCTAGAGAGAGGAAGGAGTTTGGGGCCATTACTCTCCATTTTGACTTTTTTGTGCTCTTTCTGTAGGGAGGTCCTGGCCAGTGAAGCCATTCTTAATATTCCTGACAAGGCAGATTGGAGACAATGTCAGATGAGCAAGGAAGATGAGGAGACCTTGGCTCGTTGTTTCCGAAAAGACTTTGAGCCCTTTGACTTCACTCTGGATGACTGAGCAAAAGGAAAGACGCTTTTTGAACTTCACAGGAAGTATTAGAAGTCTGTTTTTAAAGAAGCCACAGTCTCCAATGGGGACTGTTTGCCTATCTCTTTTGTAGGCATTCCCATGGAATTGCCTACAACAAGAGGCCTAGAATTTTTTAGGAGGAAAAGTCCATTCTAAGATGAAAATCCTATGTTAAAAGCATGTCTTTTATCCAGCTGAAGCACAGCTTGTATTTATCAACATTTTCAATAGTCTCTATCAAATAAAATCTGAATGCTTTCCATGGTTGAGAAATGTCTTATGTTCATGTTGTCTATGACTATTGAAATCAGGTAGTATGTATAATAGGAAGGGCTAGAGCTTTAGGCTCAGCTATTATCCCAGAGTCACGTAGGGTGGTTTTTTTCCCTGAGCAACCCAGGGTGGAGAGGGACCCAAGCCTTTGCTCTTTTCTTATAGTTGTCATTTTATTCGTAGTTAGAAGCCCATTCATCCCTTCAGATTTTTAACTCCTATGTAATATTTTTCTAAGTTCCAGGAGTATAGCCACATCCCAAAATGATTCCTGTTGTCTCAAAGTTTATATCTAATTGGAAAGAGACAGAATAGAGTATAGCCACAGAATAGAATATAGCCACATCCCAAAATGATTCCTGTTGTCTCAAAGTTTATATCTAATTAGAAAGCGACAGAATAGGGGTGGTGCCTGTGGCTCAATGGAGTAGTGCACCGGCCCCACATGCCAGAGGTGGCGGGTTCAAACCCAGCTCTGGCCAAAAACTGCAAAAAAAAAAAAAGAGACAGAATAGATTTGAGAATAGAAAGTACGTTCTGCTTTGGATATGTTATTTTAGGTGCTCAAGATATCCAACATGTATCTGGTTTGCTGTTGGATAATTCTAAACTCATGGAGACCTGGGTTGGTGATAGGGTTTTGGGAATCATCATAGGCCACAGGTGAAATTATAAGAATGGATGGAAATAAGAGAGGGTAAATACAGTCCTGAGCTGAAGAAGACCACCTTGTGGGAGAGATAAATTTCAGTAGTGTGTGGAGATAGAGTGATCCAACAAATACATGGAGAAGGAACATAGAGAGAGATCACAAGAGAATCTGTATCTTGGAAGCCAAAAGAAAAATAATTTGTATTGGCCACTATTTCATATAATCTTCACGAATTCTCTAAGAGTTAGGTATTATTATCTCCATTTTACACAAGAAAAAATAGATTATGGAGCCAGTTGGCCTGGGATTTAAAAAACAAAACTATGCATCATCCTGAAAATGAGTTAGAGTGAACAAGGAAGCCAGAGTCATCAAAATCATCCATATCCTTTGGTCCTCAGCATCTCTCCCTAGCTCTGAGTGGGAATTGCAAGATTGCAGCAAGCCAGAAGCACTTATTGCACCAACAGAATTCCCAAAGCTTGCCTTTGCAGCCCCATCGCACGCATAAGTAATAATTGCTACAAGAACTACTTCTAACTGGAGGACTGCCTGACAGCAAGCTCAGTGAGGCATTTAGGAAAAGCTACGTAAAAGTCGAAAAACATTCTTTAATACGGAATAGCGTCATACCCTTGGATCTTTTGGGATTAGAGGCGATGCTGCTGGAACCGAAGCGTAGGAAGTTACAGCAAACCATGAAGGCCAATTCATCAGTGGGCCCATTAGTCCAGGATTCTTTCGAGTTCTTCGTTTTGCTCAGTATTAAGTCATTGGTTGTCTTTGCTAGCGCAGGTCAGCGGGCGGAGAAATCGGATAGACTGGAGGGATCTGAAGGTGAAGTGCAGACATGGATGGAGAGATACTGTCAAATTTAGAAAGGAATACTTGAGAGGTTTGAAGACTGATTTGATGGGGATGTGGAGGTTGGAGAGATCTTTTCTAGAGTAGGAAAACATCTGTGGGTCATCTCAGCCAGGAAAATGCCCAACGGGCTTAGACAGCAGACCAAGAGCGTGGATCAACCTTCCTACTCTCTCGCCCGCCCGGCTCCTGCGGCGCCCTAGGAAGACTTGGGGCGAGTTTTTTCTAGCAGCAGCTACCGGAAATGACGCGCTTCTCGCGAGAAGAAAGGCGCGCGAGCCTCGGCGGCCCGGAACCGGCCTTGGAACAACGGCAGAGTTTGAGGCCGCTTGCCCTCCCGCCCCATGGAGCGGCCCCCGGGGCTGCGGCCGGGCGCGGGCGGGCCCTGGGAGATGCGGGAGAGGCTGGGTACCGGCGGCTTCGGGAACGTCTGTCTGTACCAGCATCGGGTGAGGCAGGGCGCGAGAGGGAGAGGCGGCGGGTTTGTCGGTCAGCGTGTGAGATTGTCGGTGAGACGTTGGTTTGTATTTGTGGGACAGTGAGCTCGTGTGTGAGAGAGAGAGAGAGATACTGTGCCTGTGGCTGAGTCCAAGGTTGTATTTCAGGTCCCGGCTCAGTGTGATGAGACAGAGCTATTGGGGGGAACTTTAGTGTGAGTGTCAAGATGTGCCCAGGTACTTAGTGAGTGTGACAGTATGTATGTATGTATCTGTCTCTTTGTGAATGTATTGTAATCAGGATGTGTGAGGCAGATGCACGTCAGTGTGTGTATGCGGGGGCACGGATGGGCGAGAAAATAGGACTGAAGCCGGGGTCTGTCGGAAGGTATGCGTGCTTGGAGACTGTTGTATCAGTGTGGACTGGAGTAGGCAAGGTTTCATGTTGAGCCCAGAGTTACGCCTTTGGAAGCATGGGTAGGTTTCAGGAAGGGTGCAGAATGAGAGTAAGCTGGTACCAATCAGGGCTTCAAAGAGGAGATGAAGGGGGCTGTAGTGGGTAGAAGACAACCAGTATCACTCTAGAATTTTACTCTGATTTAATTGAAAATGTTTAACCTTTATAGCAACAGTTAATAATCATGTTTGGGTCAAGTGCCTTTTGATATGCCAATAACAGCTACAAACCTTTTCCCAGAAAAATGCATGCTATGGGGGTGGGGGGCAGTGTTTTCCTGAAGGACACGTTAAGTGCATAGATTCTGGCCTAATAATCCCTGAGTATAGCTTTTGTTTTGTTACCCATAAAGTAGGTATAATAATGTTTATGCATTATGGGTTTATTTGAGAGTTAAATAAGATGACAGTGTATGTAAAGTTAAGTATAGTACCTGGCCCATGAGAATTCTCAGATGTTAGTTCCTCCTGCTGCTGTGTTGTCACTATTATCATAATCCTCATCATCATTAATTGGCTTTAAAAAAGAAAATGTTAAGATAAAAGTGTTCTAGGAAAATAATTTTGTAAAGGATAAATTTGAGTGGAAAAACATAAATGACAATATGAGCAGTTAAGACATTACTAAAACACCTATACTTGGCTTGTGAATAGACAAGTGAATTCAGGAGGAAACATAATTTTCTGTCTTAAGGACCATGGTGTGGGGAGAAAGCCCAAAATTTGGAGTGGGAGAGAGGGGAGATAGGAGTAAACCTATAGGGGTTTTTGTGGAGCACTTACAATGACAAATGAAACTGAGGACATTTTGTGAAGCAAGTTTCTAGATAGAGCATAGGAAGAAATCTTGGATAGAGGGAGAATGGAAGGTGAAGCTGATAGCCAAACAAGTAGTAAATTTAATAATTCCCACCATCAAAGGGGACATAACACGTGCAAAGAAAAAAAAAGAGGGAGCTAAGTGCTTCCAGTAAAATATTGCCTGCATTATGCAAGCCCGCCTATTGGCCTGGTCATATGGATAAAAAAAATGCATGCTGGCATGCTTTTGAGACTTCTTCTCTTGGTCCCTGGCTGAGGATGAATGAATTCATCACTTTTTGTTTTGCATAAAGTATATATAATATTTACAATTTTAATCATTTTTTAAGTATATAGTTCAGTAGCATTAAGTACATTAACACTAATGTGCAACCATAGCCACTATCCAACTCCAGAACTTTTTCATCTTCCTGAACTGAAACTTTTTGCCCATCAAACAGTGATTCTCCATTCCCCCGTTTCCCAGCCCCTGGCAACACCATTCTACTTTTTGTATCTATGGAATTAATCACTTTTTAAGTGGAAGAGATTTGGGCCCCTATACAGTCTTAGAAATCTTTCAGGAAATGTCCGGTTAATCAGAGTGCCCTTACCCAAAATTGGGACATTTGATAACTAGGCCTGTAGTGAGGAGAGAAGGAATGCTCTATAAGGAATGTTCCCATAAGGCTTGAAAACAGCATCATTGCTTTTCCAGGACTGACTTAGGGTTTGCATTTACAGCTTTCAAGATCCTGATGTTATGATGGAAGCTGTATCCCATTATTTTATCTACATCTCTCAAAACACAATGAGGAGAAGGAAAGGATATGAGATCGTTTATTTAGCTAATTGCTGTGTTGGGTGTTGAGGATGCCAAAATCAAAAACAACAATCAACAAGGGTATTCTCTGCCCTCAAGATGACTATACAAGTCTAATGAGAGATATAAACAGAAACAAAGTATGAGGTAGTTACCTATATAATGAAGGTATTCGCAAAGTGATGTAGAAGCATAACACAACAACCAAGGAACTCTTCCTAAGGAATAGGGTAGCACTTCTTCAAGTATGTTTGGAAAAGCTAATCTCATGAAATCTTTGATAAAAGTGTACTTTGGTCAAATGCCTTGGGTAAATACTAAATATAGTCTTTTTATTTTAGACAGAGCCTCAAGCTGTCATCCTGGATAGAGTGCTGTGGCATCACAGCTCACAGCAACCTCCAATTCCTGGGCTCAAGCGAGTCTCTTTCCTCTGCCTCCCAAGTAGCTGAGACTACAGGCGTTCGCCACAATGCCCAGCCATTTTTTTTTTGGTTGCAGCCGTCATTGTTGTTTGGCAGGCCAGGGCTGGATTCGAACCCACCAGCTCAGGTGTACGTGGCTGGCGCCTTAGCTTGCTGAGCCACAGGCGCTGAGCCCTAAATATAGTCTTTATTAGGAGATTCATAATTCAAATTAGCATGTTAAAAGCTCTGAAAAGTACACAAACATATATTTTCCAATTTTTTATTGTGCTAAAAATATACATACCATAAATTTTACCACTTTAACCATTTGGAGACAGAGTCTCACTTTGTCACCCTTGATAGAGTGCCAAGGTGTCATTGCTCACAGCAACCTCAAACTCTTAGGCTCAAGTGATTCTCTTGCCTCAGCCTTCCAAGTAGCTTGGGACTACAGGCACCCAGCTATATTTAGAGATGAGGTCTCACTCTGGCTCAGGCTGGTCTCGAACCTGTGAGCTCAGGCAGTCCACCCACCTTGGCCTCCCAGAGTACTAGTATTACAGGCATGAGCCACCGTGCCTGGCTCACTTTAACCATTTTTAAATGGTCAGTGCTATGACATTAAGCATAGTCACATTGTTGTACAACCATCACCACTCACTATCCATCTCTAGAATATTTTAATTTTTCTAACTGAACTTTATTTCTGGTAGACATCTATAAACTTCCTACAGAATGTTCTTTGTGAAAAAGTGGTATTTCACAGAGTATATAAAGTATAAACTGAGGGGCTAAAGAATCTTACCGGCTGGAATCTTTGAAATAGATAACTTCCTGCCTCATTTCTGAGAGAATTACTCATGGCTATGCCAGATTGTCTCCATGCTGGTAAAAGCTTACATAGAACATAGCTAAAACCAGATACCTGCTCCTAACAAAAGAAAGGTTGAAGGGTGGTTAAGCTATCTTGTAATCCTAGTTTCTTCTCTCTCTGCATCTGCTACTTTTCTGCCTCCTACTCTTTATTTCACATTGTCTCTTCCAAGCTGTGTCTTGCTTCCACACCTATAATTTTTTTCCCCCTCACAACTCCTGGGCAAGACACTTTATTCATAAATAGCCTTTACTGCACCACTGGTTTGTGTCAGAGTGGAAGTCTTTTTGAACTCTCCTTACAACATCAGAAACATAGTGTAGCCTGTTTGGCTTTGACTGCCTTTCCTGGACTACATTATAGTGTTACCAGAATTTGATGGATGGGCTCTGGCTGTTTTCCTGTAATGTACATTAGGCTGGGTTTAATTTCAGTCAGAATTGACTAAATTACTAGTCATAGGCAAATGCTGTTAGGTTCATTTTATAGATTAGGGAACAAAAGTACAATCACTGTTAGAATTCTTTTTTTCATGTTATTTAAAATGCAAAGATTATGAGCCAGAGCTCTCTTCTGTGATCAGTACAGTTTACTGTGAAGTAAGAGATAATTATAAAATGATTTTTTTAATGCAAAGATTAGGTCTAATTATGGAGTTTTTGCTACTGTAGGCTTTGTTATATTAAAGCTACTGCTTAATGTTTTGAGCTCAGAGAAGCCCAGAATTATCTTCTTCATTCCAGTTATGCTAGAAGCTGGAGCCCATGTTAGTTGTCTTGAATAAGCTCTGAAAGGGGTTTGTTGGGGAGACAGGATTTTTTTTCCTAGCCTTATATGTAAGATAGTGTTCTAAAAAGAATTATTACTATATCAGCCTTAGTCACTTTTCCCTTGTGTGCTGTTATGTGTTTGAACGTTAGTTTTAAAACAGTGGTATAATAGTCTCATGATTTATCTAACAAAAGTTTTAGCTCAATAGATATGTGGGTAAATATTTTTGATCAGTAAAACTAAAAAAGAGTTTTATTTCCCTAGGTTGACATTTCTTTGATAGCAAATAAATCTGCACAAGATCCTAATTTATTTATTTTTTCTGTTGATTTTCTATTTTGCCAGGAACTTGATCTCAAAGTAGCAATTAAGTCTTGTCGCCTCGAGCTAAGTACCAAAAACAGAGAACGATGGTGCCATGAAATCCAGATCATGAAGAAGTAAGTGTACTTAATAACTTAAATTTCCCCAGTTCTACAGCCCAACCAGATGTCATCAAGGGAAAAAGTCAGGCTGGGGCTGTGCATGCTCATAATCCTAGCACTTTGTGAGGACAGGGTGGGTGGATTGCTGCAGCTCAGAGTTTGAGAACTGCCTGAGCAAGGATGAGACCCCATCTGTACTAAAAATAGAAAAACTACCTGGGCATTGTAGCCTGCCCCTATAGTCCCAGCTGCCTGTAGGCTGAGGCAGGAAGATCACTTGGGTCTAAGAATTTGAGGTTGCTATGTGCTATGATTCCATGGCACTCTACTCAGGGCAACCAAGTGAGACTCTGTCTCAAAAAAAAAAAAAAAAGTCAGTCTGAGTGTAGTAGCTCAGACCTGTAATCCCAGTACTTTGGGAGGGTGTGGTGGGAAGGTTGCTTGAGGTCAGGAGTTCAAAATCAGCAAAAACCTATCTCTCAAAAAGAAAAATTAGCTAGGCATAGTGGCACAAACTGGTGCTACTTGGGAGAATGAGTCAGGAGAATTGCTTGAGCCCAGGAGTTCAGGGCTATAGTTAGCAGGGCTGATATCACTGCATGCCTTGGAAACAGAGCAAGTCCCTTGTTCCCCCCCATAAGAATTTTTACCACCAAGGTTATTTTACAAAAAAAGTTAGCTAGGGTACTTGTGCATTGTTGATAGGAATCTAAAATTGTGCACCTACTATGGAAAACAGTATGGTGGTTCTTAAAAAAATTTGCTAATAGAATTAGCGTATGACGTGGAACTTCCACTTTTGGGTATATAAACTAATGAACAGAAAACAGGGACTCTGACAGATTTTTTTTTTTTTCTTGAAGAGATTCACCCATGTTCATAGTAGCATTATTCCTTATAGGCAGAAGATGGAATATTATATAGCCCTAAAAAGGAAAGAAATTGTGACACATGCCACAAAATAGATGAACCTTATGGACATTGTGCTAAATGAAATAAGCTAGTCACAAAAAACCAAACAACTGCACTATTCCACCTATATATGGTACTCAGAGAAGTCAAATTCATCGCAACAAAACCACCATTCAGTGTTTGCCAAGGGGCAAAGGGGAAGAAGAATAGTTTTTTTAAGCCTTTTAATTTTTATTACTCAAAAAAGCTTCATTTTCTTATTTAGCTTTCTGACTCTGTGCTTGTGCCTTCAACACTTTCACAACAATTTTCTGTTCCTTGATGAGGAAAGCACGCTTGGTCCTGTGGTAAACACATTTAGCACACAGGGAGCCACTCTAGGCCATGCTCACATGTTCTTTCGTTTTGGACAACCTCATAAGAACTTTAGGTCTCACAGCACGAACCCCTTGAAGTCTGCCTGGGCACACACCACATGCAGATTTTGGTATTTTCCCAACTTCCTTGGTATAAAGGTAAACCATTCTATTAACTGGGGTTCGGGACAGCCTAGTTTTGTTAGAGGCTGTATTATAGGAAAGCCTATCACAGTATGTCAAACAGTGCACCATTCTGAGTGCCTTTAGACAGCGTCCCCTGACAGTTATTTTCAGTAGTCACAGAGTTACACTTTTGTAAAGTTAGGAAAGTTTTGTGCATGGGTGGTAATAATATTAGTGAAACAATATGAACGTATTTGATGTCAGGCCGGGCAGGTGTGGATTGCCTATCACTCTGGAAAGCTGAGGCGGGTGGATTGCCTAATCACAGGTTTGAGACCAGCCTAAGCCAGAACAAGACCTCACTTCAAAAAATAGCTGGGGGCTCCGCACCTGTGGCTCAAGCGGTTAAGGTGCCAGCCACATACACCTGAGCTGACGGGTTTGAATCCAGCCCAGGCCCACCAAACAACAATGACGGCTGCAACCAAAAAATAGCCAGGCATTGTGGCAGGCACCTGTAGTCCTAGCTACTTGGGAGGCAGAGGCAGGAGAATCGCTTGAACCCAAGAGTTGGAGGTTTCTGTGAGCTGTGATGCCACGGCACTCTACCCAGGGCAACAGCTTGAGGGTTTGTCTAAAAAAAAAGCTGGGCATTGCGGCAGGCACCTGTAGTCCCAGGTACTCGGGAGTCTGAGGCAAGAGAATCGCTTGAACCCAAGAGTTTGAGGTTGCTGTGAGCTGTGACACCACAACACTCTACCAAGGGCAACGAAGTGAGATTCTGTCTCAAAAATAATAAATAAAGGAGAAAAAAGAAAATATTTGATGTCACTGAATTGTATACATAAAAAATGATTATTAAGTTGGCAAATTTTATGTTACATGCATTTTACCACAATAAAAAGTATTTCAGTTAAAAAAAAAATGGTCAGCTAGGTATTGTCAGACTCAGTTCCTTGAAGACAGAACTATGTCTTCTGGATCTTGGGCAGTGTTCATTTATTATACTTTGTAGTTAAACAGCAATCACTACTAAGTTTTTTTGGCGCCTACTTTTGTTAGTATATACATTGCTTTATAAAAAATTACCCCAAAATTCAGTCCCCAAAACAACAAAAATTTTAGTATCTCACAGTTTGTATAGCTTAGGGGTTCTAGCCCAGGGTCTGTCCTGAGACATCTCAATGTTTATATGTTTACTGGAGCTGCTGTAATCCAAAGGTTTGACTGAGGCTGGAGTATCTACTTCCAAGTTCACTTACATGGCCGCTGGCCAGAGACATCCGTTCCTTACCATGTGGCACTCTCAATAGGAAGCTTGAATGTCTTCATGACATGGCAGCTAGGTTTCCCCAGAGTGAATGATCTAAGACAGAGTGCAAGATGGAAGCTCTCGTATCTTTCATGATCCTTCCTCAGAAGTCACTCCATCCTTTCTACCACATTCTTTTTGTCACAAACGAGTCATAGTCTGCATTCAAAGGGAACATTGTTAAGCTCCTGAAAAGAAATAGACATATTTTAAAACTGCTTCAGGTAGTGTGCTAAATCCATTACATATCATTTTTATAGTTATCACAGCAATCTTATATTTTTATCCCTATATTGTAGATGAAGAAGTTGAAGCTCATGGAATCACACAACTTGTAGTAGAGTCTGGATTTGAAATGAGCATTTTCTGACTCTAGTGTCTGTGCCCAATTTACTTTAATGATTTTCAAACCTGGCTACGTGGCAGAATCTTCAGGAAAACTTAACAGTATAAACTCTCAGGTCCTTCACATGGAGAAGGAAGGACTCTGTTTCTTTAGGTCCCTAGGACATGAGAATCTCTTCATGTTTTGGTAACCACTGCCATCATGATAATGATGACTGGGATATGATACATTATTAAGTTTTGTTTGTTTTGTTAAGCAAGCCCTGGGTGGGGTTTGAACCTGCCAGCCCTGGTGCAGAGGGCCAGTGCACTAACCATTGAGCTTCTGGCGCCCAGCCCATTATTAAGTTTTTTGGTGTTTTTTTTAATTAAGACAAAGTATTACTTTGTCACCCTTGTTAGAGTGCCATGGTGTCATAGCTCCATCATTAAGTTTTAAAAAAACTTAGAAAGCAACTGGGTGCAGTGGCTCACACCTACAATCCCAGCACTTGGGAGGCTGAGACAAGTGGATAGCCTGAGCTCACAGGTTTAAGACCAGCCTGAGCCAGAGCAAGACCACATCTCAAAAAATAGCTGGGCGTTGTGACAGGTCCCTGTAGTCCCAGCTACTTGGGAGGCTGAGGCAAGAGAATTGCTTGAGCCCAAGAGTTTGAGGTTGCTGTGAGCTGTGATGCCATGGCACGCTATCAAGGGTGACAAAGTGAGATTCTTGTCTTTTAAAAAAAAACCTTAGAAAGCAATATACTATACTGTGATTCACTATGGTATGTACTGAAAGATTTGTGTACAGATTAAAAACTGGAAGGGAATATACCCAAATTTTAGTAATGTTCACCTCTGGGTAACATTATAAGTAATAATGGAAGAGATAGCATGGTATAGGCTTTGGAGCCAGACTGCCAGATTTGAATCCTTACTTAACTACCTACTACTTGTGGGATCTTTATTTTTTTTAAGATTAAAAACATTTGTGTTCTGTGCAGCGCCTGTGGCTCAACGAGTAGGGTGCTGGCCCCATGTACTGAGGGTGGCAGCCCGGTCCCAGCTGAACTGCAAAAACATTTGTGTTCCTGTCATGCTTATCCAGGATAGCTGTGTGAACTTACGTCACCTACCTAGTATGCTTTAGTTTTTTCCGTGTGATGAAAGTATTAATAAATCTACCTAAAACAGGAGTATTGTGCCAAGTAATTGAGTTAATACACGTAAAGTGTTTACTGCTTGACATATAGAAATAGTAGTAATAGTAATGGTATTTTTATGTTTAATTTATTTTAAAAATTATTAATTTTTAGTTATACAATCAGAAATTAGAATATTATAAATAATACCAATCTTCTTTTCTTCCCCATCTTTCCCCCCTTTACTGCCATACCAAACGTAATCCCTTTTCATTGGAAAAAATATTTTAATTATGTTTTCCCTTTCTTATTAGGTTAAACCATGCAAATGTTGTAAAAGCCTGTGATGTTCCTGAAGAACTGAATATTTTGATTAATGATGTGCCTCTTCTAGCAATGGAATACTGTTCTGGAGGTGATCTCCGGAAGGTAGTGTGGATAATTTGAGATAGTAAATCACAAACATTAGCAGTGTTTGAATTAAATCGAATATGATAATCTAGAATAAGGATTGGAAAACTATGGCCTAATATCTGTTTTGTAAATAAAGTTTTATTGAAATACAGCCATGCTCATTTCTTTATACATTGTTCATGACTGTTTTCTTACAGTTGCAGAATCGAATAGTTTTGACAGAGACCTAAAGCCTAAAGTATTTATTTATTATCTAAATAAGTACTTTACACACCAATTGTTTTTACAAATAAATTATCTGAATAAGTACTTTAGGCTTCACAAAATATTTTTTGACCCCTGATTTAGAACATGCATTTTTGTTGTTTAAAAAATGGGACTATATTGGGTGGTGGTGCCTGTGGCTTAGTGAGTAGGGTGCTGGCCCCATATACCAAGGGTGGCAGGTTCAAACCCGGGCTCCCGCCAAACTGCAACAAAAAAATAGCCAGGCGTTGTGGAGGGTGCCTGTAGTCCCAGCTACTCGGGAGGCTGAGGCAAAAGAATCACCTAAGCCCAGGAATTGGAAGTTGCTGTGAGCTGTGTGACACCACGGCACTCTATCAAGGGCGATAGAATGAGAGACTATCTCTACAAACAACAAAAGGACTATATTGATGGTATTAGATCGTATTTGATACATGTACTGTATCAAAGTTTAAGTGGTTATAAAAAGTTGTTTTCTCTATCTCAACCTTTCTTTCCTATCTCATTTTATTATTATTTTTTTTATTGTCTTTATTATTAAATCATAGCTGTGTATAATAGTGCAATAAAAGGGTACAATGTGCTGGTGTCATATACAGTCTGAACTGTTTTCATCAAATTGATTAACATAGCCTTCCTGGCATTTTCTCAGTTATTATATGAAGATATTTGTATTCTGCATTTAGTAAGGTTCTAGATTAGCCTACATAACAAAATCCCAAACCAGAGATGTTGGAGGGGATGTGGAGAAAAGGGAACACTTCTACACTGCTGGTGGGAATGCACACTAATACGTTCCTTTTGGAAGGATGTTTGAAGAATACTTAGAGATCTAAAATTTGACCTGCCGGCTTGGTGCCTGTGGCTCAACGAGCTAAGACGCCAGCCACGTACACCTGAGCTGGCGGGTTCGAATCCAGCCCAGGCCCGCCAAACAATAATGACGGCTGCAACCAAAAAATGGCCGGGCGTTGTGGCAGGCGCCTGTATTCCCAGCTACTTGGGAGGCAGAGGCAAGAGACTCGCTTAAGCCCAGGAATTGGAGGTTGCTGTGAGCTGTGATGCCACAGCACTTTATCCAGGGTGACAGCTTAAGGCTCTGTCTCAAAAAAAAAAAATAAAATAAAATAAAAAAATAAATTGACCTGCCATTCGAGCCTATAATCCTATCTCATTTTAAATGTTTTCTTTCCTATCTCATTCTAAATGTGTTCAAATGTTCACAGATATAATCTTATATATACATATATATATATATATATATATGTATGTATGTATGTGAGATTTGTCAACCTTTTCCCATTTCAAATATTTTCTGCCCCATGTTTCTTTTATGAGCTTTCTCATGAAATTTACATGCCCTTAGTCTGTATTTGGTAATTTTTTCCCTTCTTATACTTTCTTTATCATGACTTGTTTTCTCATTTGAATACTCTTAGAGAGATGTATGTTCCTATTGAAGTGCAGCAATTTACAGTACCCATTTTCAGTTGTCTTTTTATCCTTTTTTAGTTACTCAACAAACCAGAAAATTGTTGTGGACTTAAAGAAAGCCAGATACTTTCTTTACTAAGTGATATAGGTATGTAATCAATATGAAAATGCTTCTTTGGTCCATAAAAGATTTTATATACTTGGGAATTGTTGATATACAAAGCATACACATTTTTAACACCTGTAAGAAATTATCTTAAAAATCTACTTTTTACTGTTGATGCTGAGTTAAAACTAGGATATTTTATTTATTTTTGGCTAAAAGGTCTTTGTTTAGCAGATGTCCCAATTACTGACCAAAAATGGAAGGAAGTGACCTTATTCAATTTTAGCAGCACCCCTCCAAATGACATTGTAATTTAGTTTACAGTGGAATTGCATCTCTTTCGGGGATAGGTCATCAAGTCAATTCTTAGGATGAAAAATCTGTTTAATGAGAATTACTCCTGAAAAATTGCTAAAATAAAAAGTATTTAGCCCTTTGGATGAAGCTCAAAGCCAAGAATTTGTTTCCTCATATTTTGGTTTTGCTTGTTTTCTTAGGCCATTGGGGCCAAAGTCTAGTTGAAGAGTATTATTTAGATGGGAGGGAAAAGCTGTAAAAGTTATAGGGATATTTTTAATCTTTTGTTCCATTTCTTTTTAACGTTAATTCTAATTATATATTGTAATTTTATAGTATTTAATGTTACTATATTTTCTGTGAATAAAATCTGAACTTTAATATTAGTTATGTAGTTATAAATTTGAGTGAGCAGATCTATACAAATTGTATGATGAATTTTTTTAACTCAGGGTTTTCTGTTACTTCAGAATACATTTTAAATTTTATTTAGGATCTGGGATTCGATATTTGCATGAAAACAAAATTATACATCGAGATCTAAAACCTGAAAATATAGTTCTTCAGGATGTTGGTGGAAAGGTGAGTGAAAGCTGGTAAACTATTTCATGCCTATTGAATGTAGTCTCCCTGATACAGTTGGAAGATCTGGTGTCTTTGCTGTGTACTGGTAACATGCTATATTTGTGTGTCAATCCCCACCACGCTGAAGTATTGTTTACTTTTATTCTGCTAAACAGCGGCTCCATTAGAGAGAAACTATACCTATTTTATTCATGTGTGTTTTTTCAATACAGTAGGCAATGAATAAATAATTTGTTAACCTTTACTGTTTTATTCTTTTGAAGCACATCCAGACATACACATATCCTGGGTCTACTTTAAGAAAAGAAAAAGTCTGTATTTTTTAAAAACTCATTCTCTTTCCCCTAAATCCTAAGTTCTATATTTAAAATTTCAAACCTTGATTTCTCTAATTCCTAAATGAATCATCTTAAGAAGAGCCAGAAGTGGAGAATTTACTCTTAAAGTGTTTGTTTTCATCAATAATTTAAGCAGTTTTCTTGTTTCTAACATCTGTGTTCCATTCCAGTAAAGAATTAAAGCTGTGTCTGAACCTTGTGTTAATTGTGTTCTCTTTAGTTAGTGAAGATGGTAGTTGATCATTGGATGGAACTTTGTTGATGCTGCTTCTCTTAGGAGCTTTTCATATATGCTTAGTAGTAATTATTTCTGCTTTTTTGTTTGTTTTTTGGGGCTTTTCTTTTGACTATCCCAAGACTTTGGGGTACTCTTGAAGTTAAATAGTTGCTTACTCACATTTAATCTACTCCAAGGTGGTATGATGCTTCTTCAAGTTTGGAAGTCACCCTTACCTTTGCATTCTAGTTTATTGAATCAAGCTGACTCTGAATATACCAAAATAAAAATTAATAGTCAATCTGTGTTTGAATTTTACCAGATATCAAGCATTAAGTTCTTTTTTTTTCTTTTTTAATCATTAAGTGTTTTTGTACAAAAAGTGGCGTTCTTTTATTTTCACTTTAATGTTAAGTTCTTTACTTCCACTGTTTCATTGAATCCTAATAAAAATTCTATGAAAAAAAAGTTCTATGAAATAAGACTGTTAGTAATCCTATTAAAGTGACTTCAGATCACATGCCTAGGTAAGTCGTGGAGCTTAGGCTTAAAATATGTTTGTGTAATTGCAGAGCCCAAGCTTTTCACCATCAACCCTTCCATACTTTAGAAACACATTGTTTTCTTTCCTTTTCAAATTTCTTGACCATTTAATACTTACTCTGACTTATTTTGCAGATAACACATAAAATAATTGATCTGGGATATGCCAAAGATGTTGATCAAGGAAGTCTATGTACATCTTTTGTGGGGACATTGCAGTATCTGGTGAGATCTATATTACTTCCTTGAATTTAACTGTACAAGATTCTCATTCTTATTTCTGAAGGTCATGAATATAGTAGTTCTGAAATAAAGTAGCCCTTCCCACGAAGTGTTGGCATTTAGGCATTTTCTTTTTTTTAAGGCCCCAGAGCTCTTTGAGAATAAGCCTTACACAGCCACTGTTGATTATTGGAGCTTTGGGACCATGGTGTTTGAATGTATTGCTGGATATAGGCCTTTTTTGCATCATCTGCAGCCATTTACCTGGTAAGAAATAAATAAGAACTTAATAAAGAATGGAAATTTTTTCAGTTGCCTGTCTTTTTCTTTCTTTAATAGTTTGCCTTTTAAATACACAATTGAGTAAAACTGATGGCAAGAAATCTTAGTGTGTTTGTAGAGTCAGGTTGTCAACTAAGGTAGTTTTTATTTTTGTAGGCATGAGAAGATTAAGAAGAAGGATCCAAAATGTATATTTGCATGTGAAGAGATGACAGGAGAAGTTCGGTTTAGTAGTCATTTGCCCCAACCAAATAGCCTTTGTAGGTAAGTGTATTTTAGATGAAGTAAAGAAGTTTGCCTGAGTTTCTCTATGATTGTAAAAGAATAATAGAATAGTTGTCTGTTTCAAGTAGCATTATCCGGTAGAACTTTCTGTGATGATAGAAATGTTCTGTATTTCTGTTGGCCATAGGAGACAATTGAGCACTTGAAAGGTGGCTAGTGTGACTGAGCAATTGAATTTTAAATAAAGAGTAAACGTAAACAGCTACTTGTGTGTGTCCAGTTTAGTGACTGTCATATTAGACAGCACAGGTCTGGTCAAAATACTGCTGTTTAGGCGATGCCTGTGGCTCAGTGGGTGGGACACCGGCCCTATATACTGAGGGTGTTGGGTTCAAACCTGGCCCCCGGCCAAACTGCAACAACAAAATAGTCGGGCACTGTGGCAGGCACCTGTAGTCCCAGCTACTGGGGAGGCAGAGACAAGAGAATCGCCTAAGCAGGAATTGGAGGTTGCTGTGAGCTGTGTGACGCCTTGGCACTCTACCGAGAATGATAAAGTGAGACTCTGTGTCTATAGAAAAAAAAATGCTGGTGTTTAACTGATTGGCTTAGGTGCTAAAAAGACTCCTGGGATGATGAAATAAATGGGTTCCTTGGAGTATGGATTTGGACTCATCTTTTGGAGTTAGTAACTTATATATGTGGGGTTTATGTTGTTTTTTTATGGAAAAAAGTTTGTCCTCTGTCATTTCATGAATTATTCAAAAGTAAGATGTAAAAGGATACAGACAAGTGATGGGAAAAGAAATGGACAACCTATTTAAAAAAAAACATTTTTAACAATACTAAAGGAAAATGGAGACAATGATTTTCACCCTATTTTTCTACATTTTCTACAGTTTAATAGTAGAACCCATGGAGAACTGGCTACAGTTGATGCTGAATTGGGACCCTCAGCAAAGAGGAGGAACTATTGATCTTACGTTGAAGCAGCCAAGATGCTTTATATTAATGGATCATATTCTGAATTTGAAGGTTAGTTTTAGTGGACTCTGCTTCTTAAGACCTGCATTGAAGTTAATAAGTTTATTTGGAAATGGATGAAAATATATTTTAACAGTCTTTTCCTGAATATTTATTCGAAACATAAAATGAAATTCATAGAGCTGATGCTTTTTTTTCTTTAGCAAGTTTTTTCAGTTTGCTTCTGTATGGTCTTTGTTGATTACTCCTTTGAAGCATCTTCTTGATTTTCTCCTCATATTGTTGCCATTAACACCTTATTCATTTAAGTCTAATTATACTGGATTTGGTTTGGTGAGGAATGTTCTTAATCTGGTTGTCATGCCTCTATAATTACTCCTTGTGCTATAGTCTATGCAATATGAACTGTCTTTTTCATTTTCTGAAAATGCTTTTTGGTTCTGTCTAAGAAACTTACATAGTTTTTTTGCCTACCAAGTCAAGTGGAAACTGATCTGCTTGGCTTCTTTGGGCTTTCCCAAACAGGTGTTGCCTTTTGCATGCTTCTCTTAACCTTTACCTCACTAGAGACCAGCTTGTCATTACTCCTTATGCCTCAAGCCCGTTATCCATCTTTGTCATTTGACAGATGCTGTCTTTCTGCCTCATATGATCTCCATCTCTGTGCATCTTCTCACCTACACTGGCATATCTTTAATACCCTTTTAAAATATGGTATCTGCCATACAGTTTTGTCCTTTAATCATATTTACTTTGTTCTCCAGTTATTTATCATCTTCTATTCCTGCCTATCCCTATAGATTACTCTGTATTCCCACAAATAACTCTCATCTGTAGTACTTTACATTGATTATAACACCTACCAAATTTTGCCTTGAATTTTATTTCTCCTAGTGTATCTTAATATCTTCTATTTGACATAATCATTTGGAGAGCAAAGAACTTATTTATGCTTACCCATTACCATCACCACCACATACTGGTGTGTACCAGAGTAGGTACTCTATTTGAGTAAACAAAAACATAAATTTAGGTTGTATTTTCTCTTTTCCTTTCTTCTTTTTTTTTTTTTAAGTGACAGGATCTTTCTCTATCATTCAGACTGGAGTGCTGTGGCATGGTCAGAGCTCACTGCAGCTTTGAATGCCTGGGCTTAAATAGTCCTCCCAGCTCAGCCCACCAAGGTGCTGGTAGTGCTCACAAGCATGAACCTCTGCACCTGGCCCTCCTCTTTTCTTTTGCTCTCTTTTGGTGTGGAGTGTTGGTAATGGGTTGCCATAATACCTTACCCTACTTTGACACATAGCCAGGGTAAAAGTAAATGTCCACTGTAGGAATTACATTCTAAGTTTCTGCTATTGCTGTTAGTGGCAGCTGTCATAGTGTAAAATCTGCCTAGACTAGGAAGGCATGTAAAGTCTTAGGTAGTATACTTGTATTGTAAATCCATGTCAATTTGAAGATTTCTCTCCCACTACCTTTTAAATATAAAAAGTTATTGTACATCAAAGGAAAGTCTCTTAACAATATGGCTAAGTGGCTCAGCGCCTGTGGCTCAGCGGGCTAAGGCTCCAGCCACGTACACCTGAGCTGGCGGGTTCGAA
>CAUYON010153659.1:0-32090 GCA_963573935.1 Arctocebus calabarensis | reverse complement strand
GAAGTAACAGCAGATTAGTCCTTTAATTCAACAATATTTGTGTTGGTGTCTCCTTCACTTCACACTTAGGACTAAATGTGGAACCCCCATTTCCTATGCCTAGGTCAATTTCTTGTGAATTTCCTAGGCCTCAATTCCATGAATGTGTCCATTCATTGATACATTCATTCACCTTGCCCCTGGCGGAAGGGACTGTATTCATTCGTTTCCTGGCCAAGGAACCCATACACCTATATAGACCCTGAGACTAAAGGCCTAAAGGAGGAGATGGGGAAAGACTGGGAGAGAAACGGAGAGAGCTTCTCTCTCCCCACTAGAATTCTCTCTCTTTACCAGGAGCCTTAGTGTTTTCTGTATTCTTTTCTGTGAATAAATTCTGTCTTACCACTAGGGGGTGAGGGGAAATAATGTAATGAAGAATAATAAAATACATGTTAAAAAAAGAACAAAAAAACAATATTTGTGGAAGCCCTTCCTGCAAGGGCCAAGGAGCTAGAAGATGATAAATAGGGTATGGAGGGATGGAGTTGAGGTCCTGGTGACATCCCCACGTGGAAATGTCTGATGATCTGTGAGAAATAAAACTTGGAAGTTCTGCTCGGCGCCTGTGGCTCGGCACGCTAAGGCGCCAGCCACATACACCTGAGTTGGCGGATTCGAATCCAGCCCGGGCCCGCCAAACAACAATGACAGCTGCAACCAAAAACTGGCCGGGCGTTGTGGCAGGCGCCCGTAATCCCAGCTACGTGGGAGGCAGAGGCAGGAGACTCGCTTGAGCCCAGGAATTGGAGGTTGCTGTGAGGTGTGATGCCACAGCACTCTACCCAGGGTGACAGCTTGAGGCTCTGTCTCAAAAAAAAAAAAAAAAACTTGGAAGTTTGCAGTAGTAGCATGGCCAGAAGTATTAGGTCTGTGGGTCACCAGCTCACAGGTGGTGGTTGAAACAGAGCAAATCTATCTACCGAAGGAGCGTGTAGCAGAAGGAGAACACTGGGCTTGGTAGAACTCTAGAAGATTTGACATTAAAATGTTTATTTAATAGCTTTTCTTTTTTTTTTCATAGAGAATATATGTATATTAAACGAAATCCAAATGGTCTGAAAAAGCTTAGAGAGAAAAGTGAGTCTTTCTTCACCCTTATCCCCTGGCTGTGGTGTTACTACCTCCATTGATTTCTTCTGTACCCTTCCAAAGATGTTCTCTACACATGCAAATATTAGCAAATGTATTTGTGGTGGTTAGGATTACTTCGCACAGTATTGTGCAGTGTTCACTCTGCTGTCTCTTTTTACTTAACAATTCCTAATTACTTTTCACATGCCAGAGGAATGTGCCAGAAGAAGAGAGGAGGAAAGCTCAGGAATGATGGGCACGTTTTCCCAGAGGAGGCAGGGGAGAGAGGTTAAGGCAACTAGGCTATAGGAGGAAGTAGCGGCCTTGAGTGGGGAAAGGACCACCTGTGAAGACAGTGTAGTCGGTGAGGAATTGAGAGTAAGGTGAAAGGGGGCGCCCTTGCATAAGTAGCAGGAAAATACCTAATCCAACAATTTCCTAGTATCAGCTAAAGATCAGTGCGATGAGTCCCCTCAGTGACAGGCACCCCATGGGAGTTCTGTTTTGCACAACTTCTAAAAAAGCTGAACAGAAGGAAAGAAATACCAATCTTTCTCTTTCAAAATTGTTTCTGAGGATCTGCTTTTACAAAGATGCTGCGTAAACAACAGAGCGGGCTTCAGCCATGTCTCAAGGGCAGAGTTACATGTCCTGTGATAATCCCAATCTCAATAATCCTGTCTCCGGAGGGGGTTGGGGGGCAGCTCTTGGACTTCGACATCCTCAGTTTTTATCTACCTGACACTGAGAAGAAAGAAAGAAGGGGATAGAGCAGTTGACAGCAGTTTCTCTGTATCCCCTGCCATCGTACAGCCGCCTTCAAAAGCCTCAGTAGCTGCTTTTCAAGGCCGTCTCATTCTTCCTTTTCTGTCTCTGTGCTGGGTCTTTCCCCCCAGGGAAAGTAAATAAGCTTCTTTTTTCTATCTCCTTATCTTTGTCTGGAGGAACCTTTCTCAAACCATGTATGCACTGGCTTTCCGCGTAAGGACGTGGGGCGAATAGTGGAGTGAATGTTAAAATGTGCCGTAGACATCATTGGAAATTAGTGAAGGCTGATCCCCACAGCTGTTCCCACACTTTTTAAAGTTGGTTGGGGGGAAAGGATAGTATATGAGCAATGTAATGAAACTAGGCATTCATGTCACTTGGCCACAGAGGGCCCCAAAACACAGGGCTGAAGAGCCTTCTTTAGGTAACAGGAGCTGGTTAAAGCATATCATCAGGCAGCCGAGACCTTTATGAAGAGGATGAAGCCGAGCTAAAGGGCATACACATCACATTAAAGAAGCTGTGGAGAACTGGGTCAGCCATCTCAGCTCTACTTGGGCAAGGAAGACAGTTACATGCGGTGGGGTGGAATAACCAGGATTCAGGGGCTCGGTTTCTAACCAGCAGAGCCAAGGTAATGAAATTTGCCTCAGTTCATCCAGAGTTAAAGGCTGGGGGTATGGGATTCATGGTATCCAGTTCATGAGAGTGAATGGATAACCCATAATAGCAGTTTATTTCACCTTATATTCTGATTATCTCTCTCCCTTTTTTTTTTAATTAAATGATAACTTTGTACATTAATGCATTTATGGGGTTCGGGATTTGTTTTTGTTTGTTTGTTTTTTTTGACACAGTTTCACTATGTCACCCTCGATAGAGTGCTGTGGTGTCACAGCTCACAGCAACCTCAAACTATTGGGCTTAAGTGATTCTCTTGCCTCAGCCTCCCAAGTAACAGAAACTACAGGCACCCGCCACATCACCTGGCTATTTTTTTTGTTGCAGTTGTTTAGCTGGCCCCAGGCTGGTTTCGAACTCGCCACCCTTGGTGTATGTGGCTGGTGCTGTAACCACTGTGCTCCGGGCGCCGAGCCTGATTATCTCTCTTTTTAACTACCTTGTTATAGTAAATGTTTGCATGTTAAGGTCACCTTAAAGCATTTTTGGTAAATGTTCACATATTAAGGTCACCTTAAAGCATTTTGGGGGAACAGCACTGGGTTTAAGTACAAATACTGGAACTACTAAAAGTAGGAATAGATACATATTTTTAGAGACTGGACTTGTCACTATACTCCAAGGTCCTGTGTCTTACAGTCCAGTATCTTAGAAATCCAAACAAAAATCAAGTTGTTTTTTGGTGAGCTTAGAATCTTGTCACTGGGAGGTTGAATGGTGACAGTCATGAGGACTGCTTCATACTACAGAAAAAATGGAAGTAATCCTCTGGCGATTTAGAATAGTCACATCTTAACAGGTATAGCTGTCATCTCCCTCAAACAGGCTGGTTAAGAGCTGAGGTTCTTACAACCCAATTTCCCTTTTCAGATTTTCCAGGAAGAGCCTCATCCTCCTTTTGGCCTTCATTATCATACCATCCCACTACAGTAGACTCAATTATGGTCATCACTTTCTTTTGTTTTGATTTTGGATTACTATGAGGGTACATACGATTAGTTTACATTGTTTACATTTATAAGGTAAAGTCCATATAATTGTGACCTTCACCCAGCACTGGAATTGCAAAGATGTGTAAAAAACCCAGGTTATAACTTTCTTTAGTTAACTTTCCAGGCCGGAGGATGTAATTCCATTCAATTTTGCAGATAGTTACTGAACTGAATACTTAAAGTAGTTTTTAAAATCGCAGGGACCACAAAGATGAGTAAGCCTTGGTTCTTACCCTCATGGAGCTTCAAATTTAATAAAAGACATTAAAGCAGAAACCAGTAATAATAACCTGGTGTTTAAAGTGCTTTGGGGGTACAAAGGTGAATGATTAATTCTGCGGGATTAGCGATACCTTTACGAAAAGAATCTAACGTTGAATACTGAATAGGAGTTTTCCAGACTGAGAGAGCGGAAAGAATGACTTTTCCAGACTAATGGAACAGTGAATAGTATGTGTCGTGGAATAGGAGAATAAGAGAATAGTGGAAAACTATTGTTTAAAAGATTTTATGCATCTTACTTAGGAGTTTGGATTTTATCCTGTAAGCAGTTGAATAGTAAAGACTTGGCTCAGCACCTGTGGCTCAAGGGGCTAAGGCGCCAAGGCACCAGCCACGTACACCTGAGCTGGCAGGTTCGAATCCAACCTGGACCTGCCAAACAACAATGACGGCTGCAACCAAAAAATGGCCGGGCGTTGTGGTGGGTGCCTGTAGTCCCAGCTACTTGGGAGGCAGAGGCAGGAGACTCACTTAAGGCCAGGAATTGGAAGTTGCTGTGAGCTGTGATGTCACAGCACTCTATCCAGGGTGACAGCCTGAGGCTCAATCTCAAAAAAAAAGAATAGTGAAGACTTTTTGAGGAGGGAAAGATGGAGAAAAAAATTGGAGACAAGGAGCTAAAGCCATGCAGACTGGTAGAAGTATACTGAAACGCTGTATTAATAGATGGGCACATTCTTCAGCAAGTAAAGAAGGAATAGAGGAGAAACTGGAAGGTTACAGAATGAACGAGGCCAGGGGGAGGAGAGAGAGGAAGGAACCCAATGATAAGGAATTTTTTAATTTGGTAACTGGGAAATGATCATTTAAAAACATTTTAAAACCACATAGTGCACATAGTAAAAACAATTAAGTCACAAAGGGTCTGTACGTGGAAAGAAAGAACTACATATCAAGCTTAATGACTTTGATTTGCCCAAAAACATTCAAGTAGAAATTTCCTATATTAACTTTCTGTATTAACTTTTCAAAAGGGATTTCAAGAAAAATAACAGGCCTCAGCAGGAAGTTTCCTGTACTAGAAGCAATAAGTCAGTGAACCCCATAGTTATTAGTGTAGTTGATATAATAGAGCATCAAATTTGGTCTGAGCTTCCCTGTAGCCAAGGAGATTAGAGGAAACTGTCTGTTAATGTTGAATGAAGAAGCACTCAACATCCTAAAGAAACATTATGGTTTTCCTGGCTCTACATATAGTAACAATGAAAGCAAATAATTGTCCTTTGAGTGCTTGCTATGTACTGTTCTTAAGTACATGTAACATCCTACTTAATTCTTCAAAGAGCCCTGCAAAGAAACGTCTATTTCCAGAAGATGGTGGCACAGATGATTTCAGTATGCTTCATATAGCCAGTAAGAAATGGGACCTGTATTCAAACTCGGGTGATCCTGAACTTTAACCAGTGTTATACTTGATATAATCATTGGCTAATCTCCTTATCAACATTTTTATAACAAAAACCAAGAGAAATCTCATGTGGCTGTTTCTAAGTGGCCTTTGATAATTGTGGAAAGGTTAACATTAAAGACCAAAGATATGATGACAGTTCTTCAAGGATAAAGGTCACAGTTGCCAAAAATGTGCTCTGCAGCATACATCTGAAACACTGTAAGAAAAATGATTCCAAGGACAGATAAACTTTGGAAATGCTTGTGTTGTGTAAATCTCATTAGCATTTACACTGAGTAGTTTAGTAAAGAAACCTGATTAGCTTTGTTTAACCCAATGTTGCTCACTTCAAGCCCAATTATAATGTTACATATGGAATACACTTTTGTAAAGAAATTCAAGTCTGTACTAAACTTTGAAAACTAGTCGAGGAAATAGCATAATTGGCTTTCTACTGTAGTTGTTGGGAAGCCTAGCTATTGTATCTCTGGGGACATCAGGAGTAGCATCCACATGCCTGCATGTGAAGTCTGGATTTTTCTCACAAAAGGAACTTCTGGTATGCTCTAGTGGTGAAGCAATTGCTCTATAGACCCAGAAGCTAGAATGATTTAAGTCTGAAAAATCCAAAGGGGGATATTAAATCACCTCTCAGGACCACAGAACATTTCTTGGACCCTTTTTATGGAATAAACCACTGAATACATGACTTGGCAGTCAAACCACCAAGAAAAATTTCTGCTAGTAACATGACACAATTAATTTACCATCTGGAGCTCTTACTTTTTTTTTTTTTTTTTTTTTGGACATAGAATCCCACTCTTTTGCCCCTGAAGAGTGTCTGGGGTCCTAGGTCAGAGCAACCTCAAACTCCTGGGCTCAAGTGATCCTCTTGCCTTAGCCTCCTGAGTAGCTGGGACTATCAGTGCCAGCCAAAACACCCAGCTAGTTTTAGAGATGGGGGTCTCTCTCTAGTTCAGGCTGCTCTCGAACCTGTGAGCTCAGTCAGTCCACCCGACTTGGCCTCTCAGAGCACTAAGTTTGAGCCACGGCGCCTGGCCTTGGAACTCTTACTTCTTAACCAATTGAACTTTGAAAGATGTTTATTAGACAAGCTTTTGCTTCTATCCCAATTACTGTTGAATCTTTCTTTTTAAGTAGTTAGATGCTGCAAAGTGCAGTTGTTGCTTGGGGCCAATCCTGGATTGTGATTTAAAAGTGTATCATGAACCACATGGGAAGTTATTTCTTCTTCTTTATCTTGTAACAGGAGTACAGGTGTAGCTTTCATCTTAAACTAAGATTAAGATGTCAGTTGAAAAGATGTGTAGCTGGAATATGGTCCTGTGGAATGCTACTTGAGGAAGCTAATCCCTTTCCTGGCATTGAAATTTCAAAGAGAACGCATGAACAATAAATCAACCTCTTGTGGGTTGGTGCTTAGCAAGTTACAGTGCATAGAGCTCAAGACTAATGGAAAGATCCAGGAGAATATTGGGAATTCTGGAATTTTAGAATAGAGTAGTCATGAGCTGGGGGTGAGGGTGTTGTTCATAGAGGAGATGGAAGCCTGAGTGCCAGGTAGATAGGGTCCTCATGGGAAAATAGTATATACAGAAAGAAGACCAAGGACTTACTGATGTGTACATGTCTGTGGTTGGATATGCCCAGTTCTCCAGGAGCAGCCCAGTCAGAAATGGTTTCCTGTTTATCATTTATGGAAATAGATGGCTTCTGCAGGTAGCTAAACCCATCCATTTTATTTTCCTTTTGTTGATCTTAACAATTAAAAGATGACCTTTTCTTGTGTCTACAAATTCTGGATTATCTTGTAGTACCACTCTTATCTGCTGTCCCTACAGGTTGTAAGTAAATTCATATCATTCTTTTCCTATAATTTCCTAGTGAATTAAGGTGATAATTTCAAACATAAAAATAACTTGTTTTTTGAGCTTTAACAGTGAGCACAATTCCCAGTCTTCTTGTAGTTGTGTAAAGGTTTGTTACTGTGGTGGAACTAAACAATATCCCCCTCACAGGAATGTGAGCTCCTCGAGGGTAAGAGACAATGTCTTAGGTATATCTTTATCTCTATAGTGCTGGGGCATAAATATGTTATATAATAGATGAATACCCTCTGGAGTTTTCCTGTTACTTAATGGATTCCTTTAGTCAATTTTCAGCTGTCTTCCTTGTTTTTTCTTATTTCTTATGATATTGTTGTTCTTTCCCCAAAACCCTTAGTTTAGTGCAAAATGATATCATAAACTACACTGAAAACAGCCAAGTTGTTTAAGGTTAACCCAGACTTGAGCATTTCCTGAGCTTCTTTTGGGGCTTTTTAGAACTCATGATCTGGAAACATTTAGTAGACATAGATAATTCTGTATACATGCGCATACCATTTTTCTTTCGTGTACATGGGCTTAAAGCATGATTTCTACATCATAGGAGAAAGCATTAGAAGATTATTGTCTTCACTGGGGAAATATCCTTTGTGCCATGAGAAATAGGATTTCAAATCTAGAATTTAGGTTTTCATAAGATCTTTGAGATATAATCTTCATACCACATGATTTATCATTTAAAGTATATAATTTACTAGTTATTAGGATAGTCACAGTTGTGTAATAATCACACAATTTTAGAACATTGTATTCATCCACAAAAGAAACCCTCTACTCATTTTTAATCAATCCCCATTTCTCCTGCAACTGCCCTTCCCTACTCTAGCCATAGACAATCACTAATCTATTTCTGTCTCTATGGATTTGTTTATTCTGGACTTTTTGTGTAAATGGGACAATATAATATATGGTCTTTTGTGATTGGCTTCTTTCACTTAGTATAATCTTTTAAAAGGACATCTATGCATTAGCCTTAGTATAATCTTTTAAAAGGACACCTATGTATTAGTACTTCATTCTTTTTTAAGGTTGAATCACATTCCATTAGATGAATATATCACTTTTCTTTTTTTTTTTAGACAGATTGTCACCTTTGGTAGAGTGTTGTGATGTCACAGCTCACGGTAACCTCAAACTCCTGAGCTCAAGCGATTCTCTTGCATAGCCTCCTGAGTAGCTGGGACTACAGGCGCCTGCCACAGTGCCTGGCTGCCTTTAGAGACATGGTCTTGGAGCTCAGGCAATCCACTTGCCTTAGCCTCCCAGAGTGCTAGGATTACAGGTGTAAGCCACTGGGCCCAGCCCAATATATCACATTTTTAAATCCATTCATCAGTTGATGGGAATGTGGGTTGTTTCCACCTATTGGCTATTGTGGATAATGCCGCTAAGAATATTCATGTTCAAGTACTGGAACTTATTTTCAAGAAATTATTCTGTAGTTTCTGACATTGTAATAGAGGAGGCCATAGGATTAGCTATGGCAAGAGTACGTAGCAATGAATGCCAGAAAGTGAAAAATAGGCCATCAAGTTGAATTTACTGGGAGAACTTAAGGCCAAGTCTAACTATGCATGAGGGACTCAAGCTAGGACACGCCTAGCTTAAAATTATGATTCTTCTAAACACTGTTCTGGCTTTTTGCTGACCCACAGACAAATGAAAGTTTGATATTTTGCTGTATTTGTCTGTAAATGGAAATACACTTTGGTTCTATTACTGGGGGAATGGACTTCCCTACCTCTAAAATCCCTCCAACCCTAGTTTGCTTTTTGAATGATGAAGACCAGCCACAGCCATTTTTGTCTTGGGTTTTGTTTGTCTACCTTATTTACAGGTACATGGTTAGGATTTCTTACGAATTCTTCTCCTGTGTTGGACTTTTGATGAATATATTTGGAACTCAAGCAAGATCTGTGTGTCAAGGACATACCCAGAAAAATTAGACCTAGATTCATTATTTCTGCAGACTTGGTCCATATGTTTTATTCCAGCAGTAATCTGTGGACATAATTCGACAGTTTTGTCATATACTGGGTCAAATCTAAAGAAATCTCATCCTAATGATACTAACTCATTGATTTCATTTTGCCCAGAGGCTCAGCTGTAAGAAACTTGACTAAAGCACAGACGAGGGAAGATATGCAGTAATCCCCAAATTTGGGGGTGGCTACAAGATAGCCAGGGGGTAGGACTCACGTGTATATATAGGGCAAATATTGAATTGTGAATCATTTTCTAAATGCCATATGTGTATATTTCCTGCCAAGTTCACTAAGTCTTAGTACCTTGCTTTCATTTCAGATAATTTATAAGTGTTTTCTTTTTATAGGACGTTTTCAGCATACCTGAAGTAATACAGCAACAGTAATAGTCATCAATACTTATTGACTACTTAGCATGGGCCGGGCATGGTTCTAAGAAAGTTTTACATCTAGAATTGAAACTATACTGGCTCATTAATTGCTTAGGCTCAGCCAGTGGCAGAGGCAAGTCATAAATCCAGTTCTTTCTTACTCCAAGACCATCTCTCAAACCCTGCTCCTATTCCCTCCTCAGCCATAGGTGGTAAAAAAGCACCAAAAAACACAATGTGTCATAAAAAATTTATTATTCTAGCTTTCTCCTGATAGGACAAGCTTTTTTTCTTTAAACATGTTTTGCTATCTATTTTAAAATGCAGCTATTGGCTGGGAATGTTGGCTCACGTCTGTAATCCCAGTACTTTGCAAGGCCAAGGTGGGAGGATTACTTGAGGCCAGGAGTTTGAGACCAGCCTGGACAACACAGTGAGACTCTGTCTCTAAAAGGAAAATAGCTAGGCATGCTGGCATGTGCATGGCTAAGGCAGGTAGATTGCTTGAATACAGGAGTTCAAGGTTACAGTGAGCTATAATTGTACCACTGTACTTCAGCCTGGGTAATAGAGTGAGACCCTGTCTGTAAATAAAAAATAAAATGCAGATATTGCTGGAGTACATGGCATATTATTTTTAAATCCCAGTAAATTTTAAATGTCTTACATAAAACCTTTATACTAAGCAAATTTCATTGGGAAAGAGATTAGAATTATTATTATTATTATTTGAGACAGAGTCTCACTATGTTACCCTCGGTAGAAGGCAGTGGCATCATAGCTCACAGCAACCTCAAACCCTTGGGCTTAAGCAATTCTCTTGCCTTAGCCTCCCAAGTAGCTAGGACTAGAGGCATGTACCACAATGCGCAGCTATTTTTTTGTTGCAGTTGTCATTGTTGTTTTAGCTGGCCTGGGCCAGTTGCAAACCCGCCACCCTCAGTGTATGTGGCTGATGTTGTAACCACTGTGCTATAGGCGCCAAGCCAGAAAGAGGTTAGAATGAAGAGATCGGAATGTTTTACTGGGCATGGTAGCTCACGCCTGTAATCCTAGCACTCTGGGAGGCTGAGGTGGGTAGATTACTTGAGCTCAAAGGTTCCAGACTAGCCTGAGCCAGAGTGACACCTCGTCTCTAAAAAATAGCCAGGTGTTATGGCAGGCACCTGTAATCCCAGCTACTTGGGAAACAGAGGCAAGAGCTGGAGGTTGCTGTGAGCTGTGATGCCACAGCACTCTATCCAGGGTGACAGCCCAAGAGTTTGAGGTTGCTGTGAGCTATGATGCCATGGCACTCTACTAAGGGTGACAAAGTGAAACTCTTGTCTTCAAAAAAAAGAGAGAGAGAGGGTTACAACACCAGCCACATGCACCGAGGCTGGCAGGTTCCAGTCCGGCCCTGGGCCAGCTAACCAACAATGACAACTGCAACCAAAAATAGCCAGGTGCCTGTCCTCCCAGCTACTTGGGAGGCTGAGGCAAAAGAATTGCTTATGCCCAAGAGTTGGAGGTTGCTGTGAGCTTTGACGTCACAGCACTCTACCCAGAGTGACATAGTAAGACTCTGTCTCCAAAAAAAGGAGAGAGAGAGATGAATGTTTTAAAAGGGGAGAGTGGTTAAGAAAAGGATTAGAAACAAGAATGTGGAGGGAGGCCGGGGACAGTGGCTCACACTTAGAATCCTAGCATTCTGGGAGGCCAAGGTAGGTGGACTGCTTGAGCTCAGGAGTTGGAGACCAGCCTGAGCAAGAGTGAGACCCTGTCTCTACTAAAAATAGAAAAACTAGCCAGGCATCATGGTGGATACCCTCAGGAGTTGGAGACCAGCCTGAGCAAGAGTGAGACCCTGTCTCTACTAAAAATAGAAAAACTAGCCAGGCATCATGGTGGATACCTGTAGACCCAGCCACTCAGGAGGCTGAGGAAGGAGGATCACTTGAACTCAGGAGTTGGAGGTTGCTGTCAGCTATGATGCCACAGCACTCTACCAAGGGCAACAGGGTAAGACTCCATCTCAAAAAAGCACCTGGAGCAAGTCTTGTCATTTTTACTGTTTTGCTTAAGGCTGACCTAAAATATGCATACTCTTATTCCCATCCTGGGAGCTTCTCCTTAATTAACACTGGTAATGCCAAGATACATTAATGTCTTTTTCTACCTAGTGTTGAGGTATTTTTGACTTTTTGTTTAATAAAATTTTACAGTGCGGTTTTAAATATTTTTATCATAATTGAAAAAGCTCCATGTAATTCCTCATTTTCAAAACATATCATGCTTGCAGATTTATCTTTCCTTTTTTAAGAAACTGCTAATTTGCTGAATTCATAGTTGCTGTAATAGGTGTATATGATTTGCTACATTTGCCTGAATCTAGAATGATAGGTAAGATTTAGTTGCTTTTATTTATTTTTATTTTTTTATTTTTTTTGAGACAGAGTCTCACTATGTCACCCTTGGTAGAGTACCCTGGCATCACAGCTCATAACACCCTCCAACTCTTTGGCTTGGGCGATTCTCTTGCCTCAACCTCCTGAGTAGCTGGGACTACAGGCGCCCACCACAATGCCCGGCTATTTTTTTGTTATAGTTGTCATTGTTGTTTAGCAGGCCCAGGCTGGCCCCAGGTTATGTGGCCAGCACCCTAACTGCTGAGCTATGGACGCCAAGCCAGATTTAGTCGCTTTTTTTTTTTTTTTAGATAGATTTTTGCTATGTCACCCTCGGTAGAGTGCCATGGCGTCACAGCTCACAGCAGCCTCAAACTCTTCTGCTTAAATGATTCTCTTGCCTCAGCCTCCCATGTAGCTAGGACTACAGGTGCTCACCACAGTACCCGGCTATTTTTTGTTGCAGTTGTCATTGCTGTTTTAGCTGACCTGGGCTGGGTTTGAACCCACCAACTTCAGTGTATGTGACTGGTGCCATAACCACTTTGCTATAGGTGCCGAGCCTTAATTGCTTTTATTATTTTTATTTATTTATTTATTTTTATAGAGATAGAGTCTCACTTTATTGCCCTCAGTAGAGTGATGTAGTGTCACAGCTCACAGCAACCTCCAACTCCTGGGCTTAGGTGATTCTCATGCCTCAGCCTCCCAAGTAGCTGGGACTACCTGCACCCGCCACAATAGCCAACTATTTTTTTTTTTATTGCAGTTTGGCTGGGGCCGGGTTCGAATCCACCACTCTCAGTATATGGGGCCGATGCCCTACCCACTGAGCCACAGGTGCCGCCCACCTCAGTTGCTTTTAATATACTATGAAGGTAAAGCCAGATTTCTTTGGGCCTATTCCTTTTATATGCAGACCTGTGTTCCACTTTATGAAACAGACCCTGTGTATGCTTGTGCTTTGGTATACAACATAATGTGTAATACCATTAAGAAGACATCCTTAGAAAGTGACCTTCATTTCTCTATTTCAGAAATACTGTTGTACAATGATATAATTATGCATAATAGGAAAGTTTCATTTCAGGCGTAGATGACCTACATTGTAATCACTTGACCTCTGTAAATTAATATAAATTATACAAAGATTGCTATAATGTTTATCATACATGCAAGTTATGACTGCAAAAAGGGACACTCATAAATCATTGCTAAAAGAGCCAGGTGCTTTCTTGTTTTTAGCAGGAAGAGGGAAGGCAGCAAGCCAGGCCAATTCAGTTCATCTGTCACGTCCAACAGTTGAGTAGGAAGTCTGTTTTTAGTGTAAATTTGTATCTGGACAACCACGTTTATATATATTTCATGTCATAAAATTAATCAGATACATCTACATTGTTGTAGAATAGAGGGACTTTTTCGCTCTATGGAGAATAAGAAAGTAATGATAGGAGACATTTTTTTAGGATGACTGGCTGGAGGGAAGAAATTATAGTGACAGAAGCCACGTGCAGTGACTTGGAATCAGTGTTCTTTAGGGAGCTATGAAAGAAATGTAATTTAGAAGATAATCAAGAACATAAATAGATTCTCCATGGAGTCGTTATCTGATCACTGATATACACAAATATTCACCTGTATTAAAATTACTTCATGACTACATTCTGACACTTAGAGAGTCAATAGGGGTGAGATGTACATGTATACCTTGAAGAAAGGCAAAATATAATATATATCAGTAACAATATAGATTGACAGCCAGCTGGTAAAATGAGTAAGTTGTGTACTTGTGGTTAAACTTCAAAATAACTTACCTTGGAACAATGGTTAAGTATCCTATTGATAATTTAGGAGAATGAACTCCCCTGCATGCCATATAATTATCAACAAATTTAGCATAACGATATACTTTTTAAAAATTGGCATAAATGTTTTAAACATACGAATATGACTAATTCATAAAGGCTAAATGACTTTATTTCCCAACCCCTAACAAAAATATGCCCTAGCACAGCCATGTGACCATTACTGCATTTATTAGAAAACATTTAGTAGCTGGTTGCTGTGGCTCATGCCTGTAATCCTAGCGCTCTGGGAGGCCAAGGCCGGTGGATTGCCTGAGCTCAGGAGTGCAGGACCAGCCTGAGCAAGAGTGAGATATTGGCTCAGCACCGATATCAACGGGCTAAAGCCCCAGCCATGTACACCTGCGCTGGCGGGTTCGAATCCAGCCTGGCCTGCCAAACAACTATGACGGCTGCAACCAAAAAATGGCGGGGAGTTGTGGCGGACACCTGTAGTCCCAGCTACTTGGGAGGTGGAGGCAGGAGACTCGCTTGAACCCAGGAATTGGAGGTTGCTGTGAGCTGTGATGCCACAGCACTCTATCCAGGGTGACAGCTTGAGGTTCTGTCTCAAAAATATATATATATATATAAAAACTGAGGCAAGAAGATCTCTTGAGCCCAAGAATTTGAGGTTGCTGTGAGCTATGATGCCATGGCACTCTACCCAGAGCGACAGAGTGAGACTTAGTCTCAAAATATATGTATATATTTTTTCTTTTTCTAAGAAAATATTTGTGGGGCAGCACCTATAGCTCAACAGAGTAGGGTGCCAGCCCCATATGCCAGAGATGGAGAGTTCAAACCCAGACTGGCCAAAAACTGCCAAATATTTTTTTTCTTTTTCTTTTTTTTTTTTTAAAGAAAATATTTAGTAAACATCATCTCTAATTCAGCCTCTTCAGGATCAATTCTTTCTGATTATTCTCATGAACATTTCCTCTTAAGGGAAAATTAGGCTCGATTCAAAGAACTTTGCATTTTTCTTGGTTGTTAACCAACATGGCTCTTTTTGTGCCATTTCTGGCTTTTAGAACCTTTGGTATGACAGTTTGTCCTAAATCAGAGCTTCAGGAGGAAATGCTAGTCCCTCAAAACCAAGATTGCTATTGAGCTTACTAGGAGGTTTATGGATGTCACATGTTTGTTTAGGAGAAAGGCACTTGTTCAACTCATTTAATCCTAGCCTAGCGAATTAAGGTCAAAATTAATACTGATGGAGTCTCGACTATACATCTACAAAATCAATGTGTCCTGGTAGGCTTGCGATGAAGACAACATAAGCTCTTGCTCTAAGGCATCTTCTTCTGCTCCTACCGTTTATCTAGTGGTAGATAATCTGTAGTGAAAAATGAAAAAAGACATAGCTGGACTTTAAAGCAAAATGAGTAAAATAAACATTGCTATGGACCAGAAGTGAGGAGTAAAAATTAAAAAAAATAAAAACGGCATGACATACTGAACGGTAAGTGGGGGCTGAGTTTGTGGACTTTCATTTCCTGCTGTAATGATAGAGATTAAAATTCTCCTTACAAGGTGGGGACTCAGAGCCAGAATTCCTATTTGAAATCAAGGCCCTGTAAAAACTCACCTGAAGCAACACATGCCCATACACGTTCATACCTAGAAAGACGAGAACAAAGAGCAATTCTGACTGCTGCAGGGAACTAGAGTTACATGTGGCCATGGACCTAATGCACAGAGCTGGGGGAAGAGGGGAAGAGTACAGCTGGGAAGGAGAGCATCCCAGCCTTGAAATCTGGACCTGAATCAACCTGCCTACTGCCTGGTGATGAAATGAGTGATACCTCCGTATCTCTCACTGCAGGAGCTGCAGACCACAAATATAAGCTGTAGTTCTAGACTATCAGCTTCTGAGCATGGATGGGCTCAGCCACAAAGCTTCGCAGAGAAAGATGAGTTTAGAAGAGGAAAATAATAATAAAGGGAGACGCACAAAATGTAACAGGAAACACAGGCACACATGCATGCGTGCACAGACATTGCAAAATATGTCTCTAAACCAGGATACAAAAAACACAAAGAAGATAGCCCCTCAAAATTCACCACCAAAGGGTGAATTAAGTCTAGATGAAAGCAAAATGGTAGGATAGTACAACAAAGATTGTTTTTTAAGTCCATTTAGGATACTGGCATAAATAAAGGCATTCCCGTCACTAAAATAACAAGAACTACAGAATGAACGGATAGAGCAGATATATCTGAACAAAGACTTCTTTGCCAATAAACTATAATCAGCGAAGTCGCTCAACTCAATAGACAGGATCAATTCCAGACTGGACCCAGTCAGAGAAGGTAAGGGAATTAGATGATGCTGAGGACTTTACTATGCACAGCACTAAGAAAAAAGTTAACACAAATGTGCAGTTAAGAGAAACGGAGACTTGACTACAATCCTCTAAAATATACCTTAGAAGCTATATTTTAGAGGTTTACCTTCCAAGTATATTTTAGAGGTTTATTTAGGGGTATAATTAAAGAGTTTCAGAAGAAGAGAATGGAGGAAATGGCATAGAAACAATATTTGAAGCTAAATAGCTGAGAATCTTCCAGAATTAAAGAAGGATGTGAGTCTTTAAGGAAATGGGCTCCCAAGAGAAATTTCAAACATCTGGGAAGGAAAGAAAGGCCTACATAGAGCAATTGGTATTCTTTGCAGCTCAGCGTTGAGAAGCCCTGGCTGATTAAAATGAGCCTTTTCTGTTTTTCACGGAAAAACACAAAAACAGGAATGTAATGTAGCTACTAAGCCATGCTTTCTGAACAAAGGCACTTATAAATAACTCACAAAAAGAGAGTTTTGTGGACAACGGGACCCACAGGATCAAGATACCCAGGGTGATCTCTCTGGCAGCACCTTTGTGCGAGGGAGGTGGGAAGACAGTAATTGCTTGTTGGACTATCCTGAAGTCCACATCTAAAAACAGTATTTTCAAAAGGAACATCAGACTTTTCACCAATCAGGCAGAAAGCAAAAACTTGAACAAGAGTCTAGGTAAAAAAATGTTGTCAGTTGGAAAATTTCATTGAAGGTAGGTTTCGACTGCAAGGGGAAAAAAATTGAAGATAATTCCTATGAAATGAGATCGTGTGAACACTGGATGCTGTTTTGAGTTCACAGAAACATTATCTGATTGCCAGTTAAGTGGTCAGAAATTGGATTTCATTCACGTGGACAACTACACATATCCGTTCACACCCAGAGGACTAGTGTGCAAAATCTGAGTGCGGGTAAACTTATTTTGATAAATCTTTTCTTATCACTGCTTTGCCAAAGCACAAACTACTATCCTGGAAGACTGATAGTGATAGGATTTCAACCACAACAGATAGGAGATTCTTTTCTATTCTCTAGATGAAAAGGATCACGCATTGATTTCCTGCATAACTTTAAGCAAATTCCTTGGAAAGCTTGTAACGTTAAGTACAGGGGAGAGCTCAAAACAAAACAAAGAAAAACCAAGAGTAAATTGGATTTGATTTCTACTTCAATGTGGAGAGTGAGTATTTTGGAGGGCAAAACGTTTCCATCAATAACTTGTAGAACGTTCATTCCAGGCTTGGAACAAAAGAAAGAAAGAATTTCCCTAATAGGAAATCTGGTTATGAGATGATTTTACTTTCTCAGACTGAATAATGGGAAAACCCTTCTTTCACACTCCCTATTTACATCTCATGTCTTTTCTCATAGATCGCCCATATTTGTAGGTAAGAATTTCTCTCAGCTGATGAAATATTTTCTGTGAACAACAGAAATCTGTCATCTTATTTGGGTATTTATCATAACCAGAAGAAGATAACAAGAGTTCTAATCAGTCACTAAGTATCAAATATCAGAAGTGTTCTCAACTAAAATTGTATTCTCAGTAATTTCTAAAAGATTTGGTACCATTGCATATACTAATAATGTTTGTTTATATTTCTTTGCACATCAATCAGATAAAACCAGAAGAAAGTGGAATAGTCACAGAAATTTAAATGAAATAAAAAGTCATGGAAAATATTTCAGATTGTATATGAAACCAGCACATTGTACCCCTTGGTTGCACTAATGTATACAGGTATGATTTAATTAAAAAAAAAAAAAAAAGAAAGTCATGGCAATAAACATTATTAGGCACAAGAAGTATACTACATAAGAAATAATCCAAGAACAATCAAGATCTGCTACGCATCTAATTATATAGGCCCTATAATATATAAAGTGAATTATGACAGAATTAAAAGGGGAAACTAAAATTCCATAATTATATTTCAACACTCTTAGAACAAAAATGGATAGGTACAAGGAATCAAAAAAATTAGTAAGGAGAAACAATTTGAACAACAAAATTAGCACACTCTCTCTATATATTTAGAAACTCCATCTTGCAAATGGGAAAACACTTTTTTCCCAAACTTAATAAAGGTTTTTAGCAAGTAACTACGAACTAGGTCACAAAAAGAAGTGTTGCTAAATTAATAGCTGGGCGCTGTGGCGGGCGCCTGTAGTCCCAGCTACTAGGGAGGCTGAGGCAAGAGAATCGCTTAAGCCCAAGAGCTGGAGGTTGCTGTGAGCAGTGTGACGCCACGGCACTCTACCTAGGGCGATAAAGTGAGACTCTGTCTCTCCAAAAAAAAAAAAAAAACAAAACAAATGTAGAGTGCCTCCCCACCAGCACCGGGGGCCTCAGCACCAAATCTAATCCAAGGTGTGGTGAGTTGAGCCGTGACTTTGGGTGGCCTTGCCTTTGGCACCTTTGCTTTAGATGTTTCACATGTCTTTTTAGCTTCCCCTTTCTTGTGTTGCCTAATGTGGCATTAAATTGGGCCCCCTTCCTGCACCATCCATTTATAGTTAACAGCTCTGTGTGCATGCTATATCTGCATCTTATGTTTTGGACTGCTTAAATAAATTCTGAAATCTCAAACTCAGCTGTCTCCAGATCCAAGCAAGGTACCATAAGTGACTACAGCAGTCCATGGAATGAGGCACTTGAAAGTCCTTTGAGAAAGCCGTTGAGGTGATTGGTGGCTGGGAGATTTCCTCTAGACTGTGCCACAAACACAGTGGTGGAGCTTTGGGATAGACCACAAGTTTAGCACATGGATAGCAAATAGATTCCATTTCACATGCCAGAGAAGAAAAAGGCACAACTGACCAAACCAAACAGTTGTGTGGATAAGCTAATGTGTATAGGAAAATGATAAAATTCAATTCAATTTACTGTAAAATATAACTCTTCATCTTAGTCATTGATTGGAATTTAGGTAGTATTATGAAGTTTAAGCTAAGATTGATAAGGGTTTTGTTAATGTAGTTTAAAGTAAAAAATAAATGTTATAACCCAGTCTTAGAAAAGCTGCAAATATGTGAGCAAAATTCCATCATTTGGGGAAATAATTTAGAATATAGAACTGTTAAATCTATTTTCCCTATACTATTGCCAAAATATTGGTATTTGATCATTTTTCCCCTGATAAATATCCTTTTTCTTTTTAGTGTTTGTTATGCATGGGAACAATTTTTTTTCCCCTAATACCATCTCTTTAGAGTTCTGTAAACTTTCTTTATGACTTTTTAAACTGCTTTGGGGAATGTGTAACAAATTGTTTCATTTATAAAGTTTCAGAAGGTCCTTTATTTTTAAAATCCAATTAAGTAGATTTCAGATTCCTTCCCAGAAATTTAAGAAGACAGCTAATCTAATGAGTTAAAACAGTAAAAACTCAACTCCAGCTCACTATGAAATCAAATTATTGCATCCAAACTCAGCACAAAGGCTCAAGCGGATTTTGTAAATATTTGTAACAGAAAATGATAAAAGTTGCACAAAATTGAGGTTCTCAGCAGAATGAAATTCTGAGTCTTGGCTACGGGTCTGGTCAGCCTCCTGAGTAACTGGGACTACAGGCACCCGCAACTATGCCCGGCTATTTTTCTGTTTTGTAGTTCAACCGAGGCCAGGTTTGAACTTGCCTACTTTGGTATATGGGGCTGGCGCCCTACTCACTGAGCCACAGGCACTGCCCTGGTCATTATAACTTAAATGTGAATACAACTTATGTTGTCCTATGTTCAGTATTCAGATTCCTTGGGAAATTAGTCATAATTTATCTTATTTCCTCAAAGATGCATTTAAATATTTCCAAGTAACCAGAGTTTAAAATCAGTTCATTAAAAATTCTTTCTGTGCCCTATTTCTTTCTTTTTTTAATTTAAATTGGTATATCAAAGTGAATGTGCAAGTTAAAAAAAACCAACAGAACTGTGAGCTTTTGTGTGAATTTGTAAACCAAACCTGTAGCTCTGTGAGCTCAGGGACAATGGGGAGCCCTAGATGTTTATTGTTGGTATTGGTGCCTCAGCTACATATTTGCGACCCCTGAGTATTGAGTGCTTTGGGTGGTGGAAAGATGAGCCCCTGCCCTCAAAGTCCCAGAATGGCTGACAGGATTGAAAAGGTGTAATTTGGTGAAATCTTAAAAAGCCAGCATCTCACAACCTCTGAATGCAAGTTGGGAAAACACAGAAATCCCCCTTCAGAGTAAGAAGAATTTGGATTTGGGAAGTGATTAAAGAGGATTGAAGTTTCATGGGAAAACTTATTTAACTTGTACATAGATCAGGGGTCAGCAAACTCTGGCCTGTGTGCCAAATCCGGCTGCCACAGGCTCAGAATGGTATTTTGTATTTTAAATACTTGAGAAAAATTAAAAGAGGAACAACAGCCAGTTCATGACGTGAAAATTATGTAAAATTTAAATTTCAGTGTCCATATATAAAGTTTTATTGGAACACAGTGGGTTCATTCATTTACATGTTGTCTAAGGCGGCTTTTGTGCTGTAATGGTAGAGCTGAGTAATTGCAATGGAGACTGTATGGCCTGTAAGCCTAAAATATTTATTCTTTGGCCTTTCCAGAAAAAGTTTATTTGAATCCTTACATGGAGAATTGTGTTTATTCAAATCTTGTCCTGACATATGTTTATAAGTAGAGATCAGAAAGAAAACAGTAGTTATTTCAGTGTTTGGGGGGGTAGATGAGTGGGTAGTGGTGGATAGGTGGAAGAGGAACCTAATTTCTTGTTACTTTCTGTCACCAATGTCACTAGCATTGGGCTGTGCCTTCTTTTTTTTTTTTTTTGAGACAGAGCCTCAAGCTGTCACCCTGGATAGAGTGCTGTGGCGTCACAGTTCACAGCAACCTCCAATTCCTGGGCTCAAGTGAGTCTCCTCCCTCTGCCTCCCAAGTAGCTGGGACTACAGGCGCCCGCCACAGCGCCCGGCCATTTTTTGGTTGCAGCCACCATTGTTGTTTGGCGGGTCCTGGGGCTGGATTTGAACCCACCAGCTCAGGTGTACGTGGCTGGCGCCTTAGCCCGTTGAGCCACAGGTGCCGAGCCGGGCTGTACCTTCTTATTGGGACTATATTATCAGAGTCAGCTACCCCTGTTCATTTTGGCAGCTGCTGCTTGAATATGAGGCCAAATGTTTAGGAAGAGAAGATATACCTTCAGAATATCCTCACCAGACCTCAGAGTGATTCTTAAAAGGTAATGGATTTGCACCACATCCTGTGAGAATCGCTGGTATATACCTGGGGTTGGCAAATGTTCACCATAAATGGACAGATAGTAAACATTTTGAGTTCTGCAGGCCATATGGCGGTCTCTGTCATATCAACTCCACTCTGCTATTATAGCTTGAAAGCAGCCATAGATAAGACATACATAAATGGGTCTGGCTCTTTTCCAATAAAGCTTTGTTTAATACACACTGAAATTTGAATTTCTTTTTTTTTAGACAGAGCCTCAAGCTGTCTCCCTGGGTAAAGTGCCGTGGTATCACAGCTCACAGTAACCTCCAACTCCTGGGCCCAAGCGAGTCTCCTGCCTCTGCCTCCCAAGTAACTGGGACTATAGGCACCCACCACAACGCCTGGCTATTTTTTGGTTGCAGCTGTCATTGTTGTTTGGCGAGCCCGGGCTGGATTCAAACCCGCCAGCTCAGGTGTATGTGGCTGGTGCCTTAGCCGCTTGAGCCACAGTCACCGAGCCCTGAAATTTGAATTTCATATGATTTATATGTGTTTATAAAACATTATTCCTCTCTTGGTTTTTTCAACCATTCAAAAATGGAAATTCTTCTTAGCTCCCTGGCCGTATAAAAATGGACAGTGAGCTGGATTTGGGCACTCGATGTATTTGCTGACCCTTGGTATACATAAACTGAGTGCCAGCGCTTGGTAGTCAGACACATGGTTTTGAATTCTACAATCCCACTTCCTAGCAGTGTGTTCCTAGGCATGTCACCTCTTGGAGCCCCAACTTTCCTCATATGTAAAATGAGGGTCATGCTAGTTCCTACCTAATACGGTTGATGTGAGAAAGTGAGAAAATAGATTTAGGTGCGAGCCCAGGGCCTGGGGCATAAAAATCATCCAGCAAATTTAGCTGCTACTGCTCTTGGCTATTATGAAGGCTCAGAAGCACCCCTACAGCCCTGGAGGAACTATTTATGATGTGGAAGTTTAACATTCTTTACCTGTCTTTAGTTCACAATTTAGTTAGATTTAATACGAGACTGGAAGTTTGCCTTGATTTCATGCAATTAATGACTATGAAGATTGGATTTTTGTCTAGCAGGGAGATCAGTCACACTCATTTCTTAGAAGATCACAGCCTGTATTGATGCTGTAGATTTGAGCACTCACGTCCATTGCTTCCGTAGTAATACATGTTTCATGAAGGTAATTCTGCCAGAGATCAGTCCATGATTAGAGATGGAAATTGTTAGATCAATTGGAAGTTTTCCTTTGGTCCTGTCTTCTGGTCCGAGCATTTTCTGTCATTTTGGTAAAGTGAACTACTTCAGATTGGGAAGATTTCTGTTTCTTCCTTGCCCGGAATAAAATATGCTGTGCATTATAGGTAAAGGATTAGGTGCTACCACAGCTGGTCAAGGGAAAAGGGGACCTATCAAGGCCCACACAGCACTGCTGCTTTGCGGCTTCAGGAATTATGAGAAGAAAATTTTGTGCTTTACTGAAAAGTAAATTAAAAATACTGCCTGTCGTAAGCCTTCTTTGAATGACCAGTGAAACTGCAGAGTGGCTTGCATAGGAAAAAACAAACCCCAGAGAAAAATGGCGAGTGGGAAGGTCCTTCCTGATTCATATTGTTTTTGCAGTTACAGACAGGAAATATTCAAGTGTGTTTTCAAGCACAGAACATTGGACACAAAGAAGGCTCTGACAAAGCAGAAAAGCCCCATATGCAAAAAATTTAGGTCTATGCAGCAAAATGTCTGATTTGAAACAATCTGATTTAGCAAGTGTTATTTTTATTATTGGCTCACTTTGTCCGTGTTTTTTTTTTTTCTTTTTGGTCTTTAGATGCCTTATTAAAGTCAGTCTGTTCCTCACTCCCAGCCTTCTCTTTAATAAATTAAAAAAAAAAAAAAGTAGGCTTGGTGCCTGTGGCTCAACAGGCTGAGGCACCAGCCACGTACACCTGAGCTGGTGGGTTCGAATCCAACCCGGGCCTGCCAGACAACAATGACAGCTGCAACCAAAAATAATAATAATAAAATGGCCTGCGTTGTGGCGGGTGCCTGTGGTCCCAGCTGCTTGCGAGGCGGAGGCAGGAGACTCGCTTGAGCCCAGGAATTGGAGGTTGCTGTGAGCTGTGATGCCACAGCACTCTTCCCAGGGTGACAGCTTTAGGCTCTGTCTCAAAAAAAAAAAAAAAAAGATTGATGTCACCTTGCAATGTGACTTTTGGAAAGACCCTTATAATTCATTCATCCAGCAGCCGTTTATTTAGTATCTACTATGCACCGTTCTAGGTACTGTGGACACAGGAATGGGCGAGACTACTGGATAACAAGTCCCTGGGTAAATGAGGGAACAAATCCATAAACCCAGCAGATTGACAAACAGTGACAGGATGGATGAAGGCAACACATGGGTAGTATGACACAGTGACGGGGGCAGGGAGGGAGTGACTGCTCTAGGGAGTTAGCCCAGGGAAAGCCTCTCTCGGAGATGACCTTTGAGCTTAGAGCCCAAGGATGAGAAAGCACCCTGCACCTGGTTGAGGTCAATGAGAGAGAGGCCACAAAGGAGACAGTGCACACAGGGGAGAGAGAACCCCGGGCTGAGCTCTGAGGCAAGTGGATTCCGAGCCGGAGGAGCCATCGGGGATGACCAGGAAATAGGGTCAGAGTGGCGGGAGGGAAAGCAGGGCACTGAGGATCAAGGAAGCTGAGAGAACTGCTCTAAGGAGGACGCGGCCCCTATGCTTGAGAGGCTGTGCCCTTTGGATTTGGAAAGTGGAAGTGGCTGATGACCTCAAAAAGAGGAATTTCGGTGGAACGCCATCAGGCTGTGCGATGGAGACGAAGCTAGACCAGCAGCTTGGAGAAAATGAAGTGTGAAGTGAAGATGCTGAGTGCAGACAACTCTTCCAAGAAGTTTCCCTATAAATGTAAGCAGCGAAGCCAAGCAGAAGCTGGAAGGGGATTTGGGGATGAGGGAGGCTGTGCTGGCCCATCTCCCACCCAAGATGCGGTACTGCCATTTGGGTCCCACTCTGGGCCCCCAGGAGAGGGATCCTTTCATGTTGCATCCCCAGGGGTCTTCATGTTGGAACACCTTCTGATGGATTCAGCCAAGGGGAGGCAAGGCAGGAGAGCCAAAGGCTGGAGGAAAGAGCTCCAGCGTCTGTCCTTCCACACCTTGTCTCCCGCCTGGTTCCCTCCATCCCTGACACCTGCAGGTCCTTCCTGGCTGCTCCTTCCCAGCTGTCCCCTCCTCCATGGCTCTCGGACACTATTTCTTGCCCTGGTCCTTTCCGTGCCAGGAGTTACCACCCCACCCACTGTTGCTTGTCTCGGGTGATCCAACATGCTTGTTTGTTCCTTTAACTTGGTAAGTGGCCTCTCTGACATTCCTGCCAGGATCCTATTGATACAGATGTCCTGCCCTCCTTCTCCGTCTCTCCTTCCTTCCCTCCCTCTTTCCTTCCCTCCCTCCCGCCTTCACCTCCTCTATCTTTCTCTCTCTTTCCCCCTTTCATGAAGAGAGATGCTGGAACACATTTGTGTGGAATGGAGACCTTGAGCCTGTGCAAGGGCATAGAATCCAGAGTCCAAGCTGAAGGTCGTTGCCTTACACTGGGACAGGAATCCCATCAGGTGGCCGCAGGAGGGGAGGCAGGGGGGGCTGGTGGATTTGTTATGATGGCTCCTAGTTTCCCAGTGAAGGATGAAACAGCACCATCAGCTGAGGAGCTGCGGGTAGCTTGTGGACACAGAAGAAAGGGCGAAATAGCTACGTCGGAGAACAGGAAAATGAACTTTCTAGGAAAGGCTGGTAGGATTGCCAGGCATGAGGAGTGCCCGTTTGAGGTTTGTGGTCACGAATCTAAAGAGCAGCTTGTCAGCAGGGCTGCGTGCTTTTCTCCAGCAACCTTTGGCCGCTCTGGGGCAGCCTGGAGAAGGTTGGGATTTAGCCAGGTTTATAGTATGGACGGAGAGGGGGCAGTTTCCTGAGGGTGTCGGCCAGGGAATGACGGCCACGATGAAGCGTGGGGTCGAAAGGGAAGGAAGGGCATGGGCAGGCGAGGGTCAAGAGGGTGATAATGAAATTAGGGGTGGAGAGGAAGCCGGGGCTCACAATAAACAAGCCGAAGGGATTGGGAGATGAGCACAAAAACCCACAAGAAGAGGGAGCACACGGCCTGCCCTGATAACTTCAGGTGCAGGGGAAGGTAAATGAATGGCTCAGAAGGTCACTGGGAGAAAAGGGCGCCCACATCATCTCCTGGCCTTCCCTGGCCATTTTCTCCCCTACATTCCCCAGAGTGATTCTCTCTCTTGCCAGGTCACCTGAAAACGCCAATGTCAGTGTCATCCATTTCAGGGCTCAGAAGGCCATTTCTCAAAAGAGCTTTTTCGTGCAGCCAGACCCAGAGCCTGGTTCTGGACACACTGCAGAGGTGGCAGTGATATGTCCTTGAGAATGAGCACCCAGGGGCTGCTCAGGGGCCCTAGAGAGAAGCCCTGGCTTCCATTCCATTATTTGTTTATTCAAACACGAGTGAAGCCTGGGCCTGTGTATGCCAGGGCCATCTGTTTTATTTCCTTTACCTTTTTCAGGAGGGAGGGACTCATTTTTATAGATGAAAAACTAAAAGCTCAAAGAGGTGAAAAACTTTGAGATCATGCGGGGTCTGTCTGAGTTCAAGGTAAAAGTGACAGCCTTAGCAAAGACACTGAGACATGAAACTCCACAGTGTGACTAAGATTGTCGAGTAAAGGCAGAGAACGTGAGTAGTCAGGCAGGGTCCCCAACATTGTCTATAGGTCTGGGTTTATGGACAGCCTCAAGGGGGCCTAGAAACCCCTAGAATTTATTTTTTTTCTGGAGAGAGTTTTTTTTTTCATCAGATTTTAAAACTAGGACATTTGCTCAAAACAGCCTTGGGTAGCAGATAAGCTTGGAGAGGTCAACAGGGCCCAGGAATGCAAGACCTTGGAGCCCTGGCTCATACTTCACTCTGAGGTCAACAGGGAACCCAGGGGGTTTTCTAGCTGGGGAGTGACATGAGATAGGTCTTAGAAGACAACACAGGCTTATCATGAGCTCGAATAGATGGAAAGTCCTTTCTTTCCTGTGAAGTGTTATATTTAATACTACTTACTGCTGTATCCCCAGAGTCTGGCATGGTGCTGAGCATATATTGGGGGCTCTGCAAAGATTTGTTGAATGAATGAATGAATAAATGCATGAACGATCACAGGTGTCGGTAGTATCCAAGTGCATCTCTCCAGGGTGACCCCATACATTGTTAGATGATTTAGCTGAAGGTGAAAACCAGGGAACACAAGCTCCCGGTGCGGCCAGAGCCTCTAACAGAAACCTGCTGAGTCTGAGATGCTGTGTGGAGATGGGTGTGGGGAGAGTGGATGTGGCACCTGAGGGTGTGGCCACACCTGGCTGCAGCCCAGGGCTCTTGCCACAGGCCCTGCCGCATCTTTAAAGGAATAGAGGCTGCCTGTCAGGATGGCCCAAATCCTTCCTTCTCATTACATTTAACCTGTCACCATGTCCTTTTAACTCTGGCTCCAAAACGTGCCCTCTGTTCCCTCCATGTCCTCGACCTCCTCCGCTCCCACCCAGTTCCCTGCATGGGCAACTGCAGTGGTGTCAAAACAAGTGTCACTGTTCTGCCCTTGTCTCCCTACCAGCCATTCTTCTGGAGAGATCTTTTAAAATACTTCTGCAAAGAATGTGGCTTTCTCTCCATGTGCTTCTAAAACTTTAATACATACTTGAGTTGAGCAGGAATTTTGCCAAAATGCAAGTTGGGATTGGGTTGGTCTGGAGCTGGGCTTGAGACTGCATTTCTAACAAGCTCCCAGGAGATGCAATTGCTGCTGCTCTTGGATCACATTAGAAGTAACAAAGGCTTAGAGAAAAATCCAAACTTCCTTCCCATGTCCTACTTTATCTGGCCTCTGCCCAGCTCTCCCACGTCATCTCCAATCCCTGTTCTTCTCTCTCATCTTGCTGTACAAGCCACACTGGCCCTCATTCCGTTCCTGGAGGGTGCCAAGTTGTTCCTGCCTCAGGGCCTTTGCACGTGATGTTCCCATTGCCTGCAACGCCCCTTTCCTGGAGCGCCACGTGGCTGGCTGCTTTTCTTTATTTAGTTCTTCATTCAACGGTCAGTCAGAGAGTATTTCTCTGACCACTTTAATAAAGTACTTCATCCCCCAGGGACTCTAAGCTATTTGCTTTTTTTTTTTTCATTCATAGCACTTATTATTCACAATTTATTTTAGTGATATATTTGTTGACTTGTTCATTTCCTGTCTCCACCCTCATGTATGTTGCACTTGGATGAGGAGTTGGTTTCTCCTTCACTCTGAGCCTAACCCCGAGCTTTTTCATGTTGTTGGGCCTCCACATGAACACTCTCCTGTGGCAGCTTGGTGCTTAGATGCATGTAAGCTGGGAAAACTCACAGAGGGGAGGGAGGAGGGAAAGAGCAAACTTTCCATACTGAGGGTGCCCCAGAAAAAAATCTCAAGAACTGGAGATGGGGGAGCTGCAGCGGCTCACGCCTGTCATCCTAGCACTCTGGGAGGCTGAGGCAGGTGGATTGCTGCCTCAGTTTGAGACCAGACTGAGCAAGAGTGAGACTCAGTCTCTAAAAATAGCCAGGTGTTGTGGTGGGCGCCTGTAGTCTCAGCTACTCAGGAGGCTGAAGCAAGAGGATCTCTTGAACCCAGGAGTTTGAGGTTGCTGTGAGCTATGACACAACTGCACTCTAGCCCCCCAGGTGACAGAGTGAGATTGTCTCAAAAAAAAAAAGGAAGGAAAAAAAACTCCATCCTGGAGTTAATGGTGAATCTAAGAATCAACACCTACCAGATGAATTCATCTAAATGGAAGAGACTCATTCTGAAAGGTGGGGGGGAGAAAGTAACTATTAATAATATTAGTTAAGATAATAAGGTATTTGGAACAGTATAAGTAAAAAAAAAAGGAGCATTTATTGAATAAATATGTTAAACCCTTATTTTTATGACCATCACTTTGCATAATCTGTTCATCCTTATAACACATTATTGCCATCTTACAAATAAGAAGCTGTGCTATGAGATTAGGAGATTTGTTCAAGGTCATACAGTGATTGAGAGATTGAGCTGCCAACCACACTTTTTTTTTTTTTTAGAGACAGTCTCACTTTGTCGCCCTTGGTAGAGTCGCATGGCTTCACGCTCATAGCAACCTCCAGCTCCTGGGCTTAGGCCATTCTCTTGTCCAGGTGCCTGCCACAACGCCCGGCTATTTTTTTGTTGTGGTTCAGCCAGGGCTGGATTTGAACCGGCCACCCTTGGTATACGGGGCCAGCTCCCTACTCACTGAGCCACAGGCACCGCCCCAACCACACTTTCTAAAACATCTCTATTCAAAGTTGTAAATGTCATACTCCCTGCTCTCTCCCTGCTTTATGCGGTGCCACACCACCTGTTACCACTTGATATACCGTGTATTCTACTTGTCTGTTTATTTTCTCTCACTAGACTATAAATTCCCTAAGGGTAGGAGCTTTGTTTTGTTCACTGCTGTTTTCCAGAACCCAGAACAAGGCCTGCCACATAAGTAGACACATACTGTATATTCACTGAATATTAAAAGAATGAATGAAAGGGTGATTTAAAAATCCTTGCTTCTGGCTAGGTGAGGTATGGCTCACATGTGTAATCCTAGCAACTCTGGGAGGTCAAGGCAGGTGGATTGCTTGAGCTCAGGAGTTCAAGACCAGCCTGAGCAAAAGTGAGACCCTGTCTCTAATAAAATTGGAAAATTCTCCTGACATCATGGACCCCGGTAGTCCCAGCTACTTAGGAAGCTGGCTGAGGTAAGAGGAATGCTTGAGTCCAAGAGTTTGAGGTTGCTGTGAACTATGACGCCATGGCAACCAAGTGGGACTCTGTCTCAAAAAAAAAAAAAAAAATCCTTGCTTCCTCTATTTCTAGGCAGTTCTGTAAATGTGTGACTGATGCACACTCACATTTAGGAAGGAGGGCTGGAGTCTAACCACAATGAACTAGGAAGGAAAGCTGTTGCCTACTGAATACTCTCACCATTCAGAGGGAAGTGTTCAGAGGACGGGCTGCATGGAGCCTGGCGGGAGAGTAGCCAGGGACATGGGGTTTGTCCAGTCTCCAGGTTGGACACCACTACTGTGGTGGCATGAGGGCACGGATGCCACAAGCTGGCAGTGGCTCTTCTCAAGATGTGGCTTCCCACATAAAGTAATCCCAGAGGGAGTATGTGTTGACCAGGCCCCAGTGGTAATTAGGAGTTTTTTTTTTTTTTTTTGCAGTTTTTGGTCAGGGCTAGGTTTGAACCCACCATCTCCGGTATTTGGGGTCGGCGCCCTACTCCTTTGAGCCGCAGGCACCACCCTAGGAGTTTGATATAATTGTATGAGTAGGCACTTATCAGATAATCTCATAAATTAAGTTAGTGCGTTGGTTGCTCAAACCTGGCAGCTCTGGCTGTTGGAAAATAGAGGTTCTGAACTGGTTGGTTCTGAACTATTTTTATGCATGGTCCTTTGAGATAGTTCTCTGGCCCACTGACCTTCCTCTCGGCCAAGACTTCTCCAAGTGTGAGCCCCAGACCAGCTGCCTCAGCACCACCTAAGAACTTGCTACGAATGCAAGTTCTCTGACCCCATTCTCTGATTTCCAAAATCAAAAGCTATTAGGGTGAGGTCCATTATTCTCAGAATTAACAAGCCCTCCAGGTGATTTTGATACAAATTCAAGTTTGAGAACTCTGATTAAGGTTTCTCTTTCAGGGCAGTAATTACTCTGCTGCAAGGGGTGGGGTGGAGTTAAGGTAACAGGGTTGGAGGATTTGTAGATATGGTAGAGGGGATAGCTGGGATAGTGTTATAAGTGAGTGAGGACTGGATCAGTGATTTTTTTTTTTTTTTTTAATTACATCATAGCTGTGTACATTAGTGCAATCAAGAGGTACAATGTGCTGGTTTCACATACAATCCAAAATGGATCAGTGATTCTTAAAGGGAAGAGTCAGGGGTTGGGGAGGAATTCCTTTGTATTTCAGAAAATCTCTAGAGGAGGGGTTAGTTTGCAAAAGCATATTTTAAAGTTATCATAATTTTGCTTTTTAGACTTGATAATTTATCTTCAAATGCCAAATGACATTTTAAAAAAGTGTAATGTAAACTGCTACCCAGTACTATATTATTTTAGTGTCTATAGCTTAGGGGAGAACACAATGCTTGGATTCCCCCTCCTGTCCAATCCACATCCTCAAAAAAAAAATGAAACATGGCTCGGTGCCTGTGGCTCAACAGGCTAAGGCACCAGCCACATACACCTGAGCTAGCAGGTTCAATCCCAGCCTGGGCCCGCCAAACAACAATGATGGCTGCAACCAAAAAATGGCTGGGCGTTGTAGCGGGCGCGTGTAGTCCCAGCTACTTGGGAGGCAGAGGCAAGAGACTCGCTTGAGCCCAGAAATTGGAGGTTGCTGTGAGCTGTGATGCCACAGCACTGTATCCAGGGGGACAGCTTGAGGCTCTGTCTCAAAATAAATAAATAAATAAATAAATAATCTCGGCTTGGTGCCTGTAGCCTGGTGGCTAGGATGCCAGCCACATACACTAGAGTTGGCAGGCTTGAACCCAACCCGGGCCTGCCAAACAACAATGACAACTATAACCAAAAAATGGCCGGGCATTGTGGTGGGTTCCTGTAGTACCAGCTACTTGGGAGGCTGAGGCAATTTAATTGATTAAGCTCATGAGTTTGAGGTTGCTGTGAGCTGTGATGGCACAGCGCTCTACGGAGGGTGACATAGTGAGACTCTGTCTCAAAAAAAAAAAATCTCTTTACACACAACACTCCCTTACTAGCTACCTAGGCCTCAGTTGCTTGAATAAGAAAAACATGATCTAGGACCTGCCTGGAGAGCTCAAGAGACAAGGTTGCAAACCTTATAGAGCCCTGCGTACCTTGCACTATATTTGGCTCTGTGAAGAGGTGCAAAGATAAATTAGCCAGTAGTTCCTGCAATCGAGAAATTTGCAAGAGGCTTGGCACCTGTGGCTCAAGGGGCTAAGGCGCCAGCCATATTCATCTGACCTGGTGATTTGAATTCAGCCTGGGCCGGCCAAACAACAATGATGGCTGCAACCAAACAATAGCACCTGTAGTCCCAGCGACTTGGGAGGCAGAAGCAGGAGACTCGCTTGAGCCCAGGAGTTGGAGGTTGCTGTGAGCTGTGATGTCACAGCACTCTATCCGGGGTGACAGCTTGAGGCTCTGTCTCAAAAAAAAAAAAAGTTTGCAAGAAATATTCAGAAGGGAGACATTTCTTCCGGTTAGCAGATGTTTGAAATACAGAGGTGTGGGACCTTTGATCAGTGTCCTGGTTTTTCAGTGTCACTGGATAATAGGGCACAGGAGGTGAACTGATAGGAGAGTAAACAGATGGGTTAGAGGGCGCAGAAAGACCAGAGGACTACCAGTCTCTAGCAGTACTGCTCCCATGCTTGGGTCCAGGGCCACATTTAAGAGACCTGTCCTTAAACAGTTATTATTGCTAACATTTATTCAGTGACCACATGTGCCAGTAATCAGTCTAGATGCGGTTCTTGTTTTAATTTATTCTTTTTTTTTTTTTGAGACAGAGCCTCAAGCTGTCACCCTGGATAGAGTGCTGTGACATTACAGCTCATAGCAACCTCCAATTCCTGGGCTCAAGTGAGTCTCCTGCCTCTGCCTCCCAAGTAGCTGGGACTACAGGCGCCC
>CAUYON010153658.1:0-26269 GCA_963573935.1 Arctocebus calabarensis | reverse complement strand
TTGCTGCCTCATGGGGCAGGGACTTGAAAGCTCAACTCTGATGCCACATTCAGGGACAAGTTATGAAAGTCTGATGGGCTAGAACACAGCCAGCAGAAAGTGGTTAAAGGGCCTGGGAAGCTCATCGAGTAGGGCACTGGCCCCATATACCGAAGGTGGCGGGTTCAAACCTGGCCTCGGCTGAACTGCAAAACAGAAAAATAGCCGGGCGTTGTGGTGGGCGCCTGTAGTCCCAGCTACTCGGGAGGCTGAGGCATGAGAATCGCCTAAGCCCAGGAGTTGCTGTGAGCTGTGTGACGCCACGGACCTCTACCGAGGGCGATAAAGTGAGTGTGTTCTACAAACAAACAAAAAGGGCCTGGGAAGTGAGGAATAAAGCCAGGCAGAGAAAAGCCTGCAGTCTCTTTAGCGGCTTACCTCGCGCAGCTCCAGTCTCTGGGCCACGGCCTCTAGGCTCTCCTGGCCAGTGCTCTCCACCGACAATGTAAATTCCACAAACTCATTATTGAGCAGCTGAATCCGGGCAACCAAGCAGCTCTTGCTGGACACAGTGTAGCGCCGGGTGCGTTTCAGTTTCAAGCCAAACGGCAGTGGCATCTTCTCCCTTCAAGAGCGGCGGCGTAAAGAGAGAAAAGCACCTGCACCAATCCAGCTGTGGTGACGCCGGGAGAAAGGGATCCTGTCCTGGCTCCGCTGCTCACCCAGCAGCCGCGGCCGCCATTAAAATGCAAGCGAGTCTCCGAAGGCCGGGTAAAGGGAACATCGACGCCCGCGCTGAGGAAAGAGGAACGCTGGTTACCTGAGCAGCGTAACTCCGGGTTTCACTATTAAAAATCAGTGTCCAGAGAATCAGCTTTCCCTCTCTGCTGTAACAAGGTACTCACTGTACCTGGGAGGCAAGGTGGAAATTTATCATCAGAGCTATTTTGGGAGCCCAGGGTCAGACTCCACCCCTTTATTTTACAAACATTGATAACTGTAGCTCACGTCCTATTGAGTGAGATAATGGCCAGCTAAATCCCAAATTTAGTAGTCGGCATCAGTTGTCCTCTTTCCAATTCTGGATAAAGTGTTGTTTTTCATGGGTAACCCTTTCGGGCTCACCAATACTTCAAATGTCAGAGTTCTTAAGTGAGAAAAGTGCAAGACACCTTCCCAAAGTGGTTCCAGTCCCAGCTCCCTTAGTCAAATTGACCCTGAAGGCAAAAGGGTGGAATAATCCGCTCAGGTTTTTAGCAGCTGTGAGGTTCTAACAAGGTGAAGTGCTTAACAAGTATTTGTAGAACTTTTTCTGGCTTATAAGTATTGACCTCATCAAGTTGATTTACTTAGAAACATCATAAAAGACCCTACAAATGAAAACTCGTTAGAATTTTCGTTCGTTAGAACAGTTCTGCAAACCCTGACCCCTGGCTCCTTTCTACTATAGGGACGCCTAAACCAGTGATGGACCTTCACCTAACTGGTTCACTAGACAAGGGGGGCGAGGCCTTAAACTCCATTTGGAGTTAATGAGCAGACGGAATTCAGAAAACCCACGAAGCCACCAGAGCGGTGGAGACCTCAGGTTTCAACGCCTGCAGCGCCCTCAGTACCAGCCGGGTAAAGGAAGGCGGCGTTGCTATGCCAACAGGTAGTTTGGCAGGCCCGGAACCCTCCGCCCGCGGCAGCGTTTCTGGACGGACGCGACCTGGTAGGACCAGCCCCTCTGTTCCTGAAAGAAATCTTTCAAGGGGTCAGTTTGAGCCCTACATGCGGAGGGGCCTGGGTGGGCTTTGTGTGACGCCTGCTGTGGAGCCACAGGGCCCCCAAATACGCTTACAACGATTTTAGCTACACTTGCTGATTGTAACTTCTGAGCTGAGGCAGAACGGCAGCTAGGGATTTTTATATGGGCTGGATTTATTTTTCCACTAATCGAGTCAACAAACTCCTGTTTATTTCCAGAGTCCTGGGACGGTTCCCACCGTCTCTCTTCCTCTGCGCAGAGGATGCCCTCGAGGATGAATCGCTTAGCCTGGCCCGGCCGTAGCTCCCTACGGTGACCTTGGACTGGAGACCTCGCGGAGGGATTAGGTCTGCCCCCAACCCTCTTATCTGGGAGACAGAACGCAGGCCTGAGGAAGAGAAGCGGTTTTCTCAGCTTTCCACTAGGACAGGCTGACCTGGGAATCGACAGCTGTTCTGTCCGCTTTCCTGACTGCATCTCAGCCCCCAGAGGCGATGGGCACTCAGAGCTAGAGAATAGGGGTTAGCTATTACCCTAGGCTTTGCCAAACGTAACATTTTGAAATTCCATCCCACAAATGTGTATTGCATCTCTTGAGTATAAGGCAGCGTAATGAACATTGTGAGAAATCTAAGACGAATCCTAAGCCGTCGCTGTCCTTAAGGAGATTACAAGCATGCTATAATTACATACAGAGCTGTATCTCTAATAAGAACTCAACCACGGTTTTCTCTGGCTGGCTTTTTGTTTGGGTTTTGATTTTGCTGGTTTTTTTTTTCTTTAAATTTGTTTTTGACCTCTCGTCATCCCCATATAGCAAGGAAAATAAAACAAAAAGTTAAAGGGATGTGAGAAGGCCAGGAAAAAACAAAACTTTACCTAAAGTATCATGTTAACAGCCTAAATGCCTTTTGTAGGTAAAAGCACCATACTATATAGGGAAACAAAATAAGTATTATAAAAAGGGTCTCCACATGCTGTAGCTTTTGATGCTCTTAGCTGTTTCATAGTTATAAATACTCGAACATAGTTGAAGCAAAATGGAAAAAAAAAATCAAGAAAGGAGAAAAATAATAAGCTTTTAACTAGAAATTTGCCTGATAAACTACAGATGTGTAGACTTTAAAAGATAATATAAAACATAATGTATACTAAACTCATGAGATGAGCTGATAGACTACAATTTCTATACAAATTTATGGTAACTGAAACGGGATAGGTTAAGTAGTATAGGTGAGAGACAAGATATTGCATATATGGAGAGAAGAATAAATATTTGGATTAAGAGCTGTTCAGATATGGCAGTCTTTTCTCTACATACAACTATGCCTGGAAGGTAAGAGATAATATATAACTTAATTATTAACTTAAGTTCTGATTAAGCAAACTCAGAGTAAAACTAAATTGTCCCTGAGACTTTAAATGTATTACAGCATCAGGGATAATGAAAAGTCAATGTTTTCTCTTTTATTTTAGCAGATGTTATAAAGTGAAAAAGTTGATGTTTATCAAGTGCATTTTCCCACAAGATCTATCTATAAGAATGGCTCGACCTTTGCTTATTTATGTAGAACTCACTGTGTTAAAATAATCTGTTTAATCATTTGGTAGTTTTTAAAGAAAACTAGGAGATAATTTATGTACAATACTTTCGTTATGTAGTAAGAAAATGAATACATATTAAATTCTGCTCCAGTACAAGTTAACAAAGGCAATCTGAGCTAATTGTTAATTCACTTTAACATTTCCAGTCTCCTTCCAAGTTTCCCAAATACATTTTAACTCTGTATCTTGTTTACCCCCTTGTGCTCAGGTCTTTGCCACATGTAATTTTGGCAATGTTGCTTTAAAATAATTACTAAAAGGTATCTGGTTTTTCTTCCGATTGGAAAAATAATTACTAAAAGGAGAGAATGTATGACACGTTTAAAGTAATATCTGTATCAAAAGCATTAAATCAAACCTATGTTTCCTATGGACAAAATTTGTGCGTAGGTACTCGAGAATAAAATGTGCTAGAAACAAAACACAACTACGTTCAGAGTAAAATTACTGTCAAATCGCAAACTTAAAAAAAAAACACAACCGTCAGCATACAGCGGTTGTCACTTGTACTACAACCATGTTTTAATGTGTTTGAGACACATTATTACAAGGCTTTCTCAGCAAAAAAGGGAAATAGGACGAGCATGCCAAGAGCGGCCACTATAATCAGGATTTGCAGAAATCACAAGTCGGAATTTGCAGATCCAAGAATTTTTTTTCCAGAGTAAACACTCTTTACTCCAAAAACAAAACAAGGCGTTACCAAACAGTCCTTCCCTGTGCCCGTTCTCGCCAAACTTACCCGGCAAATTTCATATTTACATATTCTGAGAGGCACAAATATGCCTAAGACTTGTAAAACCCGGACCCAGAAGTAAGTCGCAATAATAGGCTGAGAAGTTAAGAACAGAAGTTCGAGACCTCTTTAGAAACTACTCAAGTACACCACAGCGAACCTGGAAAAAGAAGACCTTTCTCTTTGTTACGTTCCTGCTATGGGTCTGGTAGCTGCGACTCATCCTCCGGTACTCCAAGGCTGGCCGGGCGCTCCGCGGTCCCAGCGTGCGGACACACCCCACCGCTCTGCTCGGGCGCCCGCCCGCCTCCCGTCGGCCCGGACCCCGGGCCCTCACCTGCTCCCGCTCCCGCATCCTCAGGGCCGCGCGCCCCGTTCAGCGGCCCGCCTCCTGGGGCCCCGCCGCGCGGCCGCCGCAGCCGCGCCCGCACGCCGGTCCGCGCCGCGGTGCGCTCATGGGGCCCGCATGCCTCACTTCCTGTCTCCCCAAACTCGGCCCGCGGACCATTCCCCTGAGCAGAGTCCGGCGGCGGCAGCGACGGCGAGGGGAAAGGCCCGGGGGTGGGACTGGCCGACGAGAAACGCCGCACAAAGAAGCCCACGGGGACGGGAGGAGGCAGAAAGACGGGCGAGCGGGCGGACGGACAGACCCGGGACGCGCGGCCGAAGCAGTGGAGCGGCCTGAGCCGGGCGTCCCTCCCCCTGGGCCGGGCGGGCGGACGGATCCGGGGAGGCGGTGGTGGCCGTGACCTCAGAGAGTTGGAATGCGGGCTCCCGGGCGCGGGGGAGGTGCGGACAGCTGCGACCGGCCGCCGGGGAGGGGGCGCGCCGCTGCTTTTTTTAATCGTATGACCACTTATTTTAAGAGTTTCCAAATAAAGCAAGGCTTTTAATAAAATGAGGGGGGGTATTATTTTGGTTCCAGGTAAAGGGTTTTATTCTTGTGTTATTGGGTGGTCTGTACTATGCTGTTATTACTGGAGCTATTCTTTTACACTTGGACATTTCTGAAAACAATTCAAATACTGTAGAACCTCTAAGTTGACCACCCAAGGGACTGTAACAAACTGATAAACATACAGAGGTGGTCAACATAAGGAGGTAGGACTACTGTAGGTACATGTGGTACATGTCCGATCTATGAAAATTAGGTCAACTTAAGGAGGTGGTAAACTGTGGAGGTCTACTTCATTGTACTTTTAGTGCTTCTAAGGATATACTCTATTAAACTAGACACTCATCAGTATTGAGTGGAAAAGTTCCCCCCACCAAAAAGTGTTGATAAGCCTAAGCACTGTATGATGTGCAATACACACTAGAGCTATTAAGGATGAAGACTCTGTGTCAAGTTCTCTGGGTTCAGATCTCAGCTCCAACACTTTCTAGCTGGGTGGCCTTGTGCAAATCTTAATGTCTCTGTACTTGTTTCCTATAAAATAGAAATAGCAATAAGCAATACCCAATAAAGTCTGTAAAATATACGTGAAGTGCTTCTTTAATGCTAGGCTCTATTAATAATGTTTATTATTGGGTGGCACCTGTGGCTCAGTGGGTAGGGTGCTGGCCCCATATAACAGGCCCTGGCCAAACTGCAACAAAAAAAATAGCCAGGCATTGTGGTGGGTGCCTGTGAATCGCCTAAGCCAGGAGTTGGAGGTTGCTATGATGCCATGGAACTCTACCGAGGGTGATAAAGTGAGAGTCTGTCTCAAAAAATAATGTTTATTATTACATTATGTTATTGTACTGCATTATTATCACTGTATTGTGACACTAAGGAATAAAACTGTATGACCTCAACAACATTGCAATAGAGTATTTATAAAAATATTTACACAATGGTTACTGTGCCAGCCACATACACTGAGGCTGGCAGGTTCGAACCCGGCCCAGGACAGCTAAAACAACAATGACAACTGCAACAACAAAATAGCCGGACATTGTGCGGGTGCCTGTAGTCCTAGCTACTTGGGAGGTTGAGGCAAGAGAATCACTTAAGCCCAAGAGTTGGAGGTTGCTATGAGCTGTGACACCATGGCACTCTACCGAGGGCAACATAGGGAGACTCTGTCTCAAATAAAACAAAAAATATTTACTAGGGGGCGGCGCCTGTGGTTCGAGTAGGGCGCTGGCCCCATATACCGAAGGTTGCAGGTTCAAACCCGGCCACAGTCGAACTGCAAAACAGAAAAATAGCCGGGCATTGTGGCGGGTGCCTATAGTCCCAGCTACTCGGGAGGCTGAGGTAAGAGAATCGCCTAAGCCCAGGAGTTGGAGGTTGCTGTGAGCTGTGTGATGCCAGGGCACTCTACCGAAGGCAATAAAGTGAGACTCTGCCTCTACAGAAAAAAAAAAAAAATTTTCTCCGCATGTGGTTTGATTAATTGGAATAGAGAAGTTTTGTTTGTTTATTTTTTGGTAGAGACAGAGTCTCATTTTATCGCCCTTGGTGGAGTACCGTGGCGTCACACAGCTCACAGCAACCTCCAACTCCTGGGCTTAGGCGATTCGCTTGCCTCAACCTCCCGAGTAGCTAGGACTACAGGCACCCGCCACAATGCCCGGCTATTTTTCTGTTTTTGCAGTTCCGCTGAGGCTAGGTTTGAACCCGCCACCTTTGGTACATGGGGCCGGCGCCCTACTCTTTGAGCCACAGGCGCCGCCCAGAACAGAGACATTTTTAACTTTTTTTTTTTTTTTTAAGAGACAAGAGTTTTACTTTGTCACCCTCGGTAGAGTACTGTTGCGTCACAGCTCACAGCAACCTCCAGCTCTTGGGCTTAGGCGATTCTCTTGCCTCAGCCTCCTGAGTAGCTGAGAATACAGGCGCCCACCACAATGCCTGGCTTTTTTTTTTTTTTGGTTGCAGTTTGGCTGTGGAGGGTTTGAATCTGCCCCCAAAATGGTCAATTCTGTTATTAATTGACATTTCAACTAGCTCAACTTGTGTGTGAGTTCTTTCCTGGCCTTCCAAGCTAGAAAAATTGAAATTTCTCTTCTCCCTTTTTCATCCTCAGCTTGTCAAGACCTGATATTTCCTCCTTTGAAATATCTCACCAATTCTTTCTTTCCTTTCTCTTCCCTTTGATATAGTCTAAATCCAAATCCTCATCATTTTACATCCAGATTATTCCAATAGAGATGATCTCCCAGTATCTGGTTTCTCAGTTCTCCCTATATTAGTATCAGCCTTACTTCTCTCTTGTGTTTAGCACTCTTGGTGGACTCCCAAGGTTAAGCTCTCCTGCCTGACCTTTAGGGACTTCATACTGGCCTCTCTAACCACCTACCTTTACACCACTTTCTTTATTCCAACATGCCCTCCACCCACTTCAAGCAAGCTGTTGTCCCTGGCCAGCATCACCTCCTGTCCTCCTATTTGTCTAAGTCTTCCGCTTCTCTGCAAGTCTCAATTTAAGACTCTGCTTCCAGGACAACTTTCTAGTCACCTCACTACACGATGATCTCACTTGGCAAGAACTTTAAAAGTTGTTTCATGAAGGCTTCTTTTATATCTCCTAGAATTCCTAGTACAGTACTGGGCAGAGAGTAGGCACTAAATAAAAACGTGTTAATTGAATTGGGAAGAAAATAAAAGAATTTTAAAAATAGAAAATGATCACAAAACCCAAGAGATGCGAGACAACTGAGTTGAACTTCCTCCCTCACAGTCCACAGATGTCATTTACCGACCAAGTACTTAAGCTCTATTTTCCCTCAACCATGTTAATTTGGGGCAGTAACATCCCCATAATAAGGCACTTGAACAACCCCCTCAAAGTGTTAAACATAAAATTATTATTAGCTTATGTTTCATAAGTAAGGAAGTGAGATAATTTATATGGTTCAACCCCTAAAGTTACAATAGGGTATAAGCGATAAGGCTCCTTCCCACCCTGTCTACTAGATAGCTCTTCTTGGGGTAACACAGTGTAACCTCATTCCTATATGTCCTTATAGAAATATTTTGTAGAAACAAAAAGGAAGAAAAAAATATTTTGTAGAGATACAAGCAACTACACATATGCATCTGTACCTCCTCTTGTTACACAGAAGGTGGCATACTATACATACTTTCACACAGGAAGGTAATTCTTTCTACAATAAATTAAAAAAGAAATCCCTAAACATAAAGGGATTTATCTTTGTTTTAATGAAAGATAAAAAGGTAAAAGGGAATTAAATTGTGGTTTGGATGATACATTAACTAGTTTTCTCAGGAGTTAAAAAATTAATCTACTTTGAGAGCATGGGAAATACCCATTGTACAAATTATCAATTATCATTATCAGTAAGAATCCAAACTGAATGAGTACCCTACCCTACAAAGACAGTAATCCCCCGGAAAGGGGGCTGTGAGGGTCAGAAGTAGAAAAGTGAAATCTTTGGTCTCTGAGTTCCGCCTACCACATTCAACACCACACAAGATGCAACACCCCTTCAGTTGCAAAAGAGTGACAATTTTATGGATAGATTCCCCTGGATGTCAGAGAAAGGATGATGTTAGCAGGGTACTGTTCAAATTACCAAGAAGTAATGGAGAAGCATGTCAGCCTTAACAGCAAAAGTGAATGCTGTAGCTTGTCAACTAAAAAAAAATTAATTAGGTTTGTACTTTGGAAAAAGGAGAGCTTTCTCATAAAAGGTAGCAACCTATTGGGTGGCCATTCCAACAGGATGGGGAAGCTGAGCCCTGGCCAGAAGCCAGACACCTGTGCTTCAAGGAAGAGATAAAGGGAAACAGGATTTCATACTGATTGGGTGGTCAAATACACATAGTTAACAAGCTATAAGATGAGGCATAAATATGAAGGGAAATCATACACATGTAATTGTGCTTTACCTCTCCCATCCCATCATGGCTAGAAACGAAGTTTCAAGGTGTTTCTGGGGTCCCCTTGGCCAAGAGGGGTACATTCAGTTATCAGAGGGTTAGAATTTTTAGTTCACAAACTTCAATGCTTAGTGATTTTGATCTATGTGCAGCCATGCCATGTAATATGCACTGTGAGTGGAGACCTATCCATTGATCCCAACTGTATTGGATGATAGGTGCTGCAAGAAAACAGGTGAATGGACACATACCTGTCCTCAAAGACTCACCATTATATATTCATGAATATATATAATGAATAATATATAATATTAATAGGTGAGGAAATTTTCACATAGGTATACTGTATAGTCTAAAGGGATTATTAATACCTAGTCAATCACTGTGATCAACTTCTGCTTGAGCATGGAAAGACAAATAAAAGTTTTAAAAAAGGGAGGGGGAGAGAAGAGGAAAAAGAAGCATTCCCAGCTGGAGGAAACCCACTCCACCCTCTGAAGCCAGAAAAGTAGCCTGCAAGATGGAGTCTGAGAAGCTAAGTTGAAGCATTACAGCTGACCTAGTCTGCTCAGCTCACATTCTCCCCATCCCACCCCCAATCCACTGATTATCTAGTTAAGGTTTCGCCACAATTGTGAGGATATTTGTCTCAGGAGACTTTGAGGAGGTAGTTGCACATAGACAGACATTACGTGTTGTGATACTAGCAAAATAAAGGTTGCTTTGATAATATGATTTTTTTTGACAATTTTCTTACTTTGTTTTTTTTTTGTAGAGACAGAGTCTCACTTTATCGCCCTCAGTAGAGTGTCGTGGTGTCACACAGCTCAACCTCCAACTCCTGGGCTTAGGTGATTCTTTTGCCTTAGCCTCCCAAATAGCTGGGACTATAGGCGCCCACCACAATGCCCAGCTATTTTTCTGTTTTGCAGTTCTGCTGTGGCTGGGTTTGAACCCGCCACCATTGCCCTGAACCAGTATATGGGGCTGGCGCCCTACTAACTGAGCCACAGGCACTGCCCAATTTTCTTACTTTGTTAAAGTGAAAATTACCTTTATATTGTATAAACATTTTGCATTGTTAGAAGGAAGACTACTTTGATGTTGTTTTCTGTCAGATAAAGTTAAAATTTTCTAGGTTTGTTTCCTGGTATTCCCATTATAAAAGTTATTAGAATTGTAATCTAGGCAGAGCAGAATTGAGAGGCTACTCTCCTTGTTCTCCAGAATTGCTGCCCTTCTTTAAATAAAGCTTGTTTGGACCTAATCCCCATCTCTTTGATCTCAGAGCCTCTTTGTCTGGTAACACCTCCGCCTTCACTTCTACACACACACACACACACACACACGCACACAATCACATGCAAAGAATATGCAACATCCAGCTGAAATGCAGGTGTAAGAGGCTGAAGATAACAGAGGCCAATGCTAAAGGGCTCATGACTTCATGGAGTAGGAGTTGGTACTCAAGCCTCTCTAACTTCAATGCTTATGCTCGTTTTTTGGAAGACAGCCCTGAGCCCTCTTACCTACCACTGTGGTTTGTTGAAATCTGGTCTTTGTAAAATCCCCTAGACTCTAGGGTCTAGAGGAAAATGTGTCATTGTCCTGAACCAGAGAACCTTTCCAAGTTGGAAAAGAACTATCATTGTCCCATTTAAGTCTTTTTCAAGCCTACTCTTACTTCATTTAATGGTTTCTCTTACAGCATCATCATGAACACTATCTTTAAAATGTGATATGGTTTATGAAGCAGTTTACAGGGAGGTACCTGGAACTGACCACCAAAACCCATTTGGATTCCTCCTCTGTGATCAAACCCTTGTAACCTATGAGATCTAAAGATAAGAGTTCTCAAGCAGCCTTCTCCAAGTTGTAAGCTCATTGTCCTAAAGTTAACATTTTCTTGAATACATTTTAATGAAAATGTTATTATTATTATTATTATTGGAACAGAATTTCATTCTGTGGCCCTGCGTAGAGTACCCTGGAGTCATAGCTCACAGCAACCTCAAACTCTTGGACTCAAGCAATCCTCTTGCTTCAGCCTCCTGAGTAGCTGGGACTACAGATGTGTCTTATCACACTCAGCTAATTTTTCTATTTTTAGCAGAGATGGGGTCTCACTCTTACTCAGGCTAGTCTCAAACCCCTGAGCTCAAGCAATCCACCCACCTCAGGCTCACAAAATGCTAGGATTACAGGCCTGAGCCACTGTGCCCAGCCTAGTCTCTCTCTTTTTTCTTTTTTTAATTGAAACAGAGTCTCACTTTGTCACCCTTGGTAGAGTGCCATGGTGTTATAACTCACAGCAACCTCAAACTTTTGGGCTCAAGCAATTCTCTTGCCTTAGCATCCATAGTAGCTAGAACTACAGGCTCCCACCACAATGTCCAGCTAGTTTTTTTGTATCTTTGTTTAGCAGGCCCGGGCTGGGTTGGAACCCACCAGCCCGGGGCATGTGGCCGACACCCTAACCATTGAGCTATGGGCACCCCCCCATTCTCTCTCTCTCTTTTTTTTTTTTTGTAGAGACAGAGTTTCACTTTATTGCCCTTAGAGCGTCATGCCATCACACAGCTCACAGCAACCTCTAACTCCTGGGATTAAGCGATTCTCTTGCCTCAGTCTCCCGAGTAGTTGGGACTACCAGCACCCGCCACAATGCCCGGCTATTTTTTGCTGTTGTTGCAGTTTGGCCAGGGCCAGGTTTGAACCCGCCACCCTCGGTATATAGGGCCAGCCCCCCATTCTCTATTTTTTTGGGGGGAGGGGGTTTTGGCTAGGGCTAGGTTTGAACCCACCACCTCTGGCATATGGGGCCGGCGCCCTACTCCTTTGAGCCACAGGCACCACCCCCCCATTCTCTATTTTTAATAAAATATTCTGAGCCATAGGCACCACCCTCCATCCTCTATTTTTAATAAAATATTCTTTTTTTTTTTTTGAGACAGAGCCTCAAGCTGTCACCCTGGATGGAGTGCTGTGGCATTACAGCTCACAGCAACCTCCAATTCCTGGGCTCAAGCGAGTCTCCTGCCTCCACCTCCCAAGTAACTGGGACTACAGGTGCCCGCCACAATGCCTGGTCATTTTTGGTTACGGCCGTCATTGTTGTCTGGCGGGTCTGGGCTGGATTTGAACCCGCCAGCTCAGGTGTATGTGGCTGGCGCCTTAGCCTGTTGAGCCACAGGCACTGAGCCAAGACATTCTTTCAATATTATCTAAACATTGAGATTTTGTACCCAATAATGGTTAATGGTAAAACATGTGTTTTCATTTTTAGTTCTGAAATGGTGAGTAAAGGAATTGAAATAGTTTATCTGTCTTTGGATTTTGTCATGAAAGCAGGGTCTAATTCTTGCTCATCTTTTTGCTCTGGCTCCTAGCAAAGTCAACTGGCTTGTTGCAGGCATTTAATTTTTAATCAACTGTAAGCCAGGCACACACATTTGAAAATGCTTCACAAATATCAACTTATTTCTTCTTCATCATAACCCTTTCAGGAGAAACTAGTATCATACCTATGCCACAGATGAGGAAACTGAGGCCCAGAGAGCATAAAAAATTTGCCTAAAGTCTCAGTGGGAATGGCAGAGCAGGAATTCAAACCCAGATCATTAGGCTCCAAGGTCCTTGTTCTCAGTCACTTTATTCCGCTACCTCTCACCAATGTTGAATGAGTGTACAATTATTGGATTTATCCTTGAGGAATGCTTTTGTAAATTAGGTCTTTTTTTTTTTTTTTTTTTAGAGGCAGAGTTTTACTTGTCGTCCTTAGAGTATGGTGGCGTCACAGCTCACAGCAACCTCCAGCTCTTGGGCTTAGGTGATTCTCTTGCCTCAGTCTTTCGAGGAGCTGGGACTACAGGCACTCACCAAATGCCCCGCTTTTGTTATTGTTGTTGTTGCAGTTTGGCCAAGGCAGGGTTTGAACCCGCCACCCTCCGTATATGGGGCCGGCACCCTACTCACTGAGCCACAGGTGCTGCCCTGTAAATCAGGTCTTTAGTTTCCTTTACCTTATAAATATTTTGCTTACTATGTGTCTAGCATCTTGAAAGAAAGTTTGGAGAAATATAAAGACCTGTAGAGAGTTTATAATTTTCATAGGGAGGACAAACACACACCTGCGTCAAACAGCATCATTGTATATGGTCATGCAATTGATTCTCAGCGTTTTGGCTAAGAGTAAGTATGGAGAGTATATTCTCATCTTTGTAGTTCTCATATAAATGCCATAGGAATTCAGAAGGAAGGTGTATGAGAGATTATTAAAGGACCCTGTGACACATCCTAGTTGGCCCCTGACTCCTGCTCTTGCTTTTTACACTCTGTATAACCTCCTTCCTCTCCCTTAAGTATGGACTGCTTCCACCTAATGAAGATGGCAAAGACGAGGATTTGGGAGGGTGGTTTAGATAAGAATTTAGGGTTAATGAAAAATTCGGTCAGTATCAGCATAGAGGTGACAACTGAAGTCCTGAGATCAAGAGTTGTCCAAGGCTGGGTGCAGTGGTTGATGCCTGTAATCTCAGCATTCTGAGAGGCAGAAGCGAGAGGATTTATAGAGCTCAGGAGCTCCAGGACAGCCTGAGAGAGACCTTGTCTCTATTAAAAATAGAAACATTAGGCTCCGCGCCTGTGGCTCAACGGGCTAAGGCGCCAGCCACGTACACCTGAGCTGGCGGGTTCGAATCCAGCCCCCCGGGCCCGCCAAACAACAATGATGGCTGCAACCAAAAAATGGCCAGGCGTTGTGGCGGGCGCCTGTAGTCCCAGCTACTTGGGAGGCGGAGGCAAGAGATTCACTTGAGCCCAGGAATTGGAGGTTGCTGTGAGCTCTGATGCCACAGCTCTCTACCCAGGGCGACAGCTTGAGGCTCTGTCTCCAAAAAAAAAAAATAGAAACATTAGCTATGCTTGGAGATGCACGCCTGTAGTCCCAGCTATTCCCCAAATACTCGGCAGGCTGAGGCAGGAGGATCGCTTGCGCTCAGGAGTTTGAGGTTGAAATGAACTGTAACAAGGCCACAGTACGCGCGCGCGCGCGCGCGCGCGCACACACACACACACACACACACAGAACAAGAAAGAAAAGAAAAAGGGCTGTCCAAAGGAGGGAGTTCAGAGAGGGGACAAAGGGGGAAAGGCCCCTGGGGGGTCTGGAAAAGGAAAACCAAATCAACCCAAGACAGCCAGTGTAGCCATACAGCCAAAGTGAAGATGAATTGGTTCCATTGCTCTGGTTAGTCCCATTTTCTTTTCAAACGTAGTGACAGTGCTACCTCTAGTAGGTAGTCTTTATTTTACAGGTATGAAAACGGAAGTCTCCTAGTTGAAATACCTGGACCACTACCATAATGCTAGAAAGTGAAGGTTGGATTTGAACTCAGACCTCACGAAGCCCTGGATCTTCTTGCTACAGATTTAATCCATTGTTGTTACCCAAAGGAGAGTAAAATAAATAAATGGACGGGCAGGAAAGGAAAGAATTGAACCTTGCTCAGGCGCTGGAGAGGAAAAGAGAAACCAGCCTACTTCCAACCTACCGCCTTCTTCGCTTCCAGCAGAGGTCGCAGAGCGCAGGTTCCGCGGGACGAGGAATGCGCATGCGCGCGAGCATGCGCGCACAATTCGGCGCGCCGGTCCAGCGGGGGCGGTGACACACTGTGCTCGCGGCTGGGGGCGGAGCGGCGGCGGGAGCTACAGGGGTGGTGGCGACTGAGGCTACCGTGGCTGGGCTGCCGGGTAGGAGACCCCGGCAGGCTCTGAGTAAGCGAAGCGCCGCGCAGTGCTGAGCCTGCTGCAGAACCATGGAGATCGGCACCGAGATCAGCCGCAAGATCCGGGTGAGGCCTGCGTCGACTGGCGCCGGGCAGGGGCGGGAACTGGGCCTCGGCAGGCGGGCAGGCGGTTGTCAGGAGTAACGGGGACATTGGGCCCGGGTGGACGCCACGGCCTGGCCATCTCCCGGCGTTCCTGAAAGGGCTGTAGCGCCGGCGAGGGCACCTCCTCGCACAGGCCACCACAGGCCTGGGCGCACAGGCGGCCTCAGAGCTCGGAGAGTAAACGGGTTTGCGGCAGAAGTAGCGGCGGGGAAACGGAAGGACGCGTACGGGCTCGGGAGAGGGCCGCGCACCGCGGCACAGTAAGCCTCTCTTGGTCGGCAGCTAGAGGCGGGCGCCACTGGGGCCTGGAGTGGCGGGGGGAGGGGTCGAGGTTCCTCCCCACCCCCACCCGGGCCGCCTACGGGGGCGGTAGGTGCGAGCACCAGCATAGTTGCCTCTGCTCTGTAGAGTTGGTCTGGTTTTCTAGAACCAACTTTCTCTTAATGCGCCTTTGCTTTTTTTTTTTTCCTTTCAGAGTGCCATTAAGGGGAAATTGCAAGAATTAGGAGCTTACGTTGGTAAGTCCTTGTTATTTTTAGTTTGTAGAACTCAGAATTTGCAACAAATTGAAATTTAGTGAATGTAATTTTTCCATCATACTTTGGACGTTAGAGAAGATCTCTTTTTACCTTCCTCAAATATGATACTAACTAGTTTTCTCCACTTTTTGCAACCTTTCCTTCTTTCCCCCAAATTCCTTTATACTGTGTTTTGAAACATTTGGTGTCCTCCATTAAGGCTTTGTCGTGTTTACCATGTTTGTCTGAATTTAGTTTTCTGTTTTTTCTGCTCTCGTTACTTTTTTCTTGACCTTTGATTTCAGAACTGTTATTTTGGATTTGAATGTTTGATGATTTCTGGCATTTGCCTTTATAAGGTTTTGATGAGTTTTATTTTCACATTTATTTTCTCTTTCTTTCTTTCTTTTTCTTTCTTTCGTTCTTTCTCTCTCTCTCTTTCTTTCTTTCTTTCTCACTTTGTTGCCCTCAGTAGAGTGATGTGGCGTCACAGCTCACAGCAACCTCCAGCTCTTGGGCTTAAGCGATTCTCTTGCTCCAGCCTCCTGAGTAGCTGGGACTACAGGCGCCGGCCTCAACACCTGGCTATTTTTTGTTGGATTTTGGCCGGGGCTAGGTTCAAACTCGCCACCCTCAGTACATGAGGCTGGTGCCCTACTCGCTGAACCACAGGCTACACCCTTTTCAGATCTATTTTCTTCCTACGTCTTTCTCTCTTCCTTGAAACAGTAATGTGTTCTTTAACCTTATTGTTTAATAACTTGACTGTTTACTGTAGGCCCAGGCACTGTGTTTAACTATTACATTGTATATGCATTAGCTAATGATAATCTGTCCCAGAGAACAGTGTGAGGTAAGTGGTAATATTCTGTATTGTACAAACAAGGAAACTGTGGCTTTGCCTACTTGAGGTTTTATGGATTGAGATTTGGGTCTATGTGACCAAAAAGTTGGTGTCTCCTGTACAAATAATAGGTAGCATTCATGACAGTGGTTTTCAAACTGTGGTAGAACCCATAAAGGCAAAACAGTTTCCATACTAATACTAAAATGGTACTTGCTGTTTTTGACTGTTTTGACATTTGTGTTGATAGATGATTGATAAAATTACTGGTACTTTACCATTAATCAAGATAGTTGCACCAGACTCTACTAGAAATCATATTCATATCACTCCCCAGTTACAGTTAAAATAACAGAAGAGTTTCATTTAAGAATGTCATCGGTGGAAAAAAAAAAAAAAGAATGTCATTGATGAAGAGCAGTAAGCATTTATTTAAACCCTGGACTTTTTTTCTTTTTTTTTTTTTTTTGAGACAAAGCCTCAAGCTGTCACCCTGGATAGAGTGCTGTGCCATCACAGCTCACAGCACCCTCCAACTCCTGGGCTCAAGCGGGTCTCCTGCCTCCGCCTCCCAAGCAGCTGGGACCACAGGCGCCCACCACCATGTCCAGCCATTTTTTGGTTGCAGCCATCATTGTTTGGCTGGCCTGGGCTGGATTCGAACCTACCAGCTCAGGTGTATGTGGCTGGCACCTTAGCCCGTTGAACCACAGGTGCCAAGCCCTTTTTTTTTTTTTTTTTTTTTTTAATTTATAGACGTGGTGTTGGCCTATTTGCCCAGGGTGGAGTGCAGTGGCTAGATTATAGCTCACTGTTGCCTCAAACTCCTGGGCTCAAATGATATTCCTGCCTCAGCCTCCAGAAGTGCTAGAATTACAGGCAGGAGCCACCGCAGCTGGCCTAAATGCTACTAGACTTTAACTATATTTTTTTAATATTGGGTGTGAGGAAATACATGGTGCCCATAAAACATTTCTGCTGTATACTGAAATATGATGGTTTTAAGGAAAATAATTTGTATGTTGAGAACTAGATTGAGTCTCGACAAGTTGAGCTTTTGAGCTTTCACATTAAAATTAGAATTTTGGAAAAGCTGTGCCTGCCTCCATAAGCTTGACAACTTCTGAGAAGTTGAAGAATTTCTGATGAAGTCAATGGCGATATTAACAAATATATTTATTTTACATTGTGTTAAAAAGGTATGAACATGTCAGTGATTTCCATAGCTCAGCAAACTAATATTTTCTAAATCACTGATGCTTTTTTTTTTTTTGAGACAGAATCTTACTTTGTTGCCCTCAGTGGAGTGTGGTGACGTCACAGCAACCTCAAACTCTTCTCAAGTGTTTAGGTGCCCGCCACCATACCCAGCTATTATTAGAGACAAGGTCGTGATCTGGCTCAGGTTGGTCACAAACCCATGAGCTCGGGTAATCCACCTGCCTCATTCAACCTCCCGAGTGCTAGGATTATAGGCGTGAACCACCACATCTGTCCTCTAATGCTTACTGATACAAAATTATGCATGGATTAAAGATCCATTTAAACTGCAGGGTGGGATAGTGGATTTTTATGTAAGAGTACAAGAAGGTGATTGAAATAGTTTGAGATTCCATATTGCTACTAGCATTTTATTATTTTTTTTTATTAAAAAAGATGTAAATAGAAAGCAAAGAGAAAGGAATGAAGGAAGAAAAGAGCGGGAGAGAAAAAGAGAAGACAAAGGAAGGAAAGAAACGTTTTTTTTTGAGACAAGATCTCATTCTGTTGTTGGACTAGAATGCAGTGGCATCTTTATAGCTCACAGCCTAAATCAGACTCCTGGACTTTAAGTGATCTTCCCTCAGCCTTCCCAATAGCTGGAACTCCAGGTATGCACCATCACACTTGGCCAATTTTTTGTAGAGGCAGGGTCTCACACTTGTTTAGGCTTATCTCAAATTTCTGAGCACACGTAGTCTTCCCACCTTGACCTTCCAAAGTGGTAGGATTATAGGTGTGAGCCACTGTGTCTAGGGTAGCTGTATTTTAAATCAGATATTAAAAATATTTATAAAAAGAGCTGGGTGCAGTGGCTCACACCTGTAATTCCACCCTCTGGGAGGCTGAGGCAGGTGGATTGGTTGAGCTTAAGAATTTGAGACCAGCTTCAGGAAGAGCAATACTCCGTCTCAAAAAAAAAATAACCAGTGACGGGCAGTGCCTGTGGCTCATCTAGTAGGGCGCTGGCCCCATATACTGAAGGTGTCGGGTTCAAACCCAGCCTCGGACGAACTGCAAAAAACAGAACAATAGCCAGGGGTTGTGGTGGGAGCCTGTAGTCCCAGCTACTTGGGAGGCTGAGGCAAGAGGATTGTCTAAGCCCAGGAGTTGGAGATTTCTGTGAGCTGTGTGATGCCACGGCATACTACCGAGGGCTGTAAAGTGAGACTCTGTCTCTACAAAAAAAAAAAAAAAAAACCACGGATTGTGGCAGGTGCCCGTAGTCCCAGTTACTTGGGAGGATGAGGCAGGAGAATCACTTGAGCACGAGTTTGAGGTTCCTGTGAGCTAAGATGTCATGGCACTCTACCAAATGTGACAAAGTGAGGCTCTTTCAAAAAAATTATAAAAAGGCCAGTCTTTGGGCTGATTTTTTTTGAAAATTTAGTTCTAATCAAAATAATGTTATTTATGTTAATATAATTGGGTTTGTGTTTAACATGATGAATGTGTTATTTTGAAATAAATACCTTAAAAATTCCCAGTTTTAGTTTTTTTTTTTTTTTGTAGAGGCAGATGAAAAACTTGAGACTCAGAGAAGATGAACCTAAACTAGGATTTCGAGGATTTTTAATTATTATTTTATTTTACTTCATTTCATTTTTTTGAGATAGTCTTAAGCTGTTGCCCTTGTTAGAGTGCTGTGGAGTCACAGCGGCCTCCAACTCTTAGACTCAAGTGATCCTCTTGCCTCAGTTTTTGTATTTTTAGTAGAGACAGGATCTTATTTTGCTCAGTCTGTTTTGAACTTGTGAGCTTAAGCAGTTCACCTACCTAGGCCTCCCAGAGTGCTAGGATTACAGGCATGATGCTAGGAACCATGACACCACACCTATTTATTTATTCTTTCAACCCTTAATAGATGCCATCTGTGAGCCAGGAAAAGAGAAATCACAGAAGACTTGTGAGAACGTAGCTAATAATTCTTAAGAGGGCTACATAGAGCTGGTCAGTAGCAAATTTAAGATCAAAGAACTCTGGTCTTCTGAGTTCTTGGTGTTTCTTTTTCTTTTTTTTGAAATAGTCTCAAGCTGTTTCCCTGGGTAGAGTGCCATGGCTTCATGGCTCCCAGCAACCTCCAACTCGGCCTCAAGCAAGCCTCTTGCCTCAGTTTTTCTATTTTTAGTAGAGATGAGGTCTTGCTTTTGCTCAAGCTGGTCTTGAACTCATGAGCTCAAGTTATCCACCCGCCTTCGCCTCCCAGAGTGCTAGGATTACAGGCTTGAGCCACCAGGCCCAGTCCGTGGTGTTTCTTTCATATATATATGTATATGTAATATATAATATATACATAGATTTTTTTTTTTGAGACAGAGCCTCAAGCTGTTACCCTGGATAGAGTACTATGGCATCATAGCTTACAGCAACCTCCAATTCCTGGGCTCAAGTGAGTCTCTTGCCTCCGCCTCCCAAGTAGCTGGGACTACAGGCGCCTGCCACAGCGCCCCGCCATTTTTTGGTTGCAGCCGTCATTGTTGTTTGGTGGGCCCAGGCTGGATTTGAATCCGCCAGCTCAGGTGTACGTGGCTGGCGCTTTAGCCCGTTGAGCCACAGGCGTCGAGCCCTTTCATGTATATTTTACAGTAGTAACTTGCTTTGAGAAGGAATGAGTAGGAGTCATTCAAGTTTGTTTCCCTAGAACTATTGAAATATGCCCCAGAAGTTACACATTAGTATAGCTTCTTTTTTTTTATTCTTTTATTTATTTATTTGTTATTATTTTGGGTTAATTTGAGGGTACAAGGAATTAGGTTACAATATTTGCATTTGTTAGGTAGAATCCCTCTTAGGTTTGTGTCTTGCCCCCAAGAGGTGTGCCATATACCCTAACATTGTGCCCTTTAAGTGGGAGCACACCTATTCCCCACCCTCTTCTCTCCCTTGTTCCCTCTCCCCACCTTCCCACCTTGAATTGATATGAATTTTTCTTTATTTCTTTTCTTTTTTTTTTGTTGAGACAGAGCCTCAAGCTGTCACCCTTGGTAGGGTACCGTGGCATCACAGCTCACAGCAACCTCCAACTCCTAGGCTTAAGCGATTCTCTTGCCTTAGCCACCCAAGTAGCTGGAACTACAGACATCTGCCACAATGCCCAGCAATTATTTGTTTGGAGTTGTCATTGCTGTTTGGCAGGCCCGGGCTGGATTTGAACCGGCCACCTCTGGTGTATGTGGCTGGCGCCTTAGCCACTTGAGCTACAGGCACCGAGTTTTTACCCCCACCCCCGACAGAGTTTCAGTTTGTTGCCCTCAGTAGAGTGCTGTGACGTCACAGCTCACAGCAACCTCCAACTCCTGGGCTTAGGTGATTCTCTTGCCTCAGCCTCCCAAGTAGCTAGGACTATAGCAGCCAGGTCTGAACCTACCACCCTTGGTATATGGGGCCAGCGCCCTACTCACTGAGCCACAGGCGCGGCCCTAACTAAAAGTTTCTTACAGGCAGAGACTTCATGTTTGCTCTGTCTTAGTAACCTGGCAGACAGCCTAATGTTTCACAAGTGTCGATTGGATAAGTGGGTAAATAGAGTCACTATTAGACTCTGTTTGAGCCCATGCTTATAATCCCAGCAATTTGGGAGGCCTAGATAGGTGCATCTCTTGAGGCCAGGAGTTCAAGACCAGCCTGGGCAACATAGTCAACGCCCCCCCCCCCCGCCCCGTCTGTATATAACGAATAAGAAAAATCAGCCAGGCATGGTGGTATACAACTATAATCCCAGCTACATAGGATGCTGAGACAAAAGAATCACTTCAACCCAAGAGTTGGAATCTACAGTGTACTATGATCATGCCACTGGATTTCAGCAGGGGTGAAGAGCAAGGCACTGACTCAAAAAAGAGAGAGAAATACTATTGGAAAGAAAATAATGTACGTTATTAGTTTATGTTTATGGTTAGCTACCTATTTGTATCTACATACATTATCTTTTGGAAAAGGATGACTTTCCAGCTTCTTTCTTTATGTTAGAAAGAGTCCTGGAACCCTTTAAGATTATGAAAACAATCCTCTAATAAATACTTGAAAATTTATTCTGAGGGAATTGGGTGGGATATAACCATGAACAACCTTTTTGGGGGGTGATAAAATGTCCTTTGTGTGTTTATTTACAGGCTCACACCTGTAATTCTAGTACTTTTGGAGGCCAAGATGGGTGGATTGCTTGAGCTCAGGAGTTCAAGACCAACCCTAGCAAGAGTAAAACCCCATCTCTACTAAAATAGAAAAACTAGCCAGGTGTTTTGGTGGGTGCCTCTAGTCCCAGCTATTCAGAAGGCTGAGACAGGAGGATTGCTTGAGTCTAAGAGTTTGAGGTTACTGTGAACTGTGATGCTAAGGCACTCTACCCAGGGTAACAGCGGAATTCTGTCTCAAAAAAAAAAAAAGAAAAGGCATTTCAGTGAGGTAGCTGCTGTATTTCATTCCCATTGGAAATATGAGCTTGTAGTAGTGTTCATAATTTTTACTGTGTTTTTTTATACTGATTTCAGATGAACTAGGGCAGCGGTTCTCAACCTATAACCCACAGGAACTATATTAAAGGGTTGCCAATTAAGAAGGTTGAGAAACACTGAACTAGAGCGTTCTATTAGAATTCTGGTAAATATATCATTCAGTTTTCATTAGATTCTTAATTCCCATTGTGTGTCTGCTGAGAAAACAAGTGAATTTCTCTAGCAGCTTTGTTGAGAAATAATTGGCATAATTAAATTGCACTTATTTAAAGTTTACAGTTTAGTGTATCTTCAAATGTATACACCCATGAAACCATCACCATAACCAAGATAACATATTTATCACCCCTTAAAAGTTTAGTGGCTCCTTGTCCCAGGCAATGACTGATCTCATAAAAAGTTTCACAAAATGCAAACTAACATACATGTATAATGACAGAAAGCACTGTCTATTTGTTTTTACTACTGATGTTATGAGAACAACTATCAAGCCTGCCAAAGTATTTCATCAACTCTTTTGTCTGTTGAACTTTTTTCATCTTTTTTTCTTTTTTTGAGACAGAGCCTCAAGCTATCGCCCTGGGTAGAGTGCTATGGCATCACAGCTTACAGCAACCTCCAACTCCTGAGCCTTGTTGACCTTTTTTCTGAGTTGTCATTGGTGGTCCGTAGTAGATCACACATAAACTACCAAACTAATTTACTATTAATTGATAGGAAGCAGTGAGAGCCTTTTAATACTTGACGAAGAGAACACCAAATAACTGACTACTTCTCCTTACTTATATCTATCTCCTCACATATACCAGGCTTTCATCAAATATTATTTCCTTTTGTAGATTGGGCTTTCTCAAGATGTGTGTGCTTTTCTTGAACTGGATTTTTTTATGTTTTTCTTTGAAGCAAAACAAATATCTGATAATACTTCTGAAATGAACTTTTTTGCCTACATAGAAATACTAATAGTGTTTAAGAGGACTTTTTGAGGGATAGAGAGTATTGTTTCTAATAATGGGTTTTGCTTACTTACCTTCTTTTGTTTTATTTTTTTTCTTTTTAGAATTGTTTTTTCTTCTTTTCTTCTTATTGAGGTGGTTTTTGGTGTTTTTATGTTTGTTTGTTTGTTTTTAGGGACAGAGTCTCACTGTATTGCCCTCAGTAGAGTGCCAGGGCATCACACAGCTCACAGCAACCTCCAATGCCTGGGCTTAGGTGATTCTCTTGCCTCAGCCTCTTGAGTAGCTGGGACTACAGGCGCCCGCCACAATGCATGCTATTTTTCTGTTTCGCAGTTCAACCGAGGCCGGGTTTGAACCTGCCACCTTTGGTATATGGGGCTAGTGCCCTACTTGATGAGCCACAGGCACCGCCTTTGGTCTTTGTTTTTTTGGTCCTAGACCTTATCATAATCATTGTGTGGAGTTATCACTGTAAGGGTAAAACAGTGAGTTGACTCTGTTTAACCAGTCTTAAAATTGTATTTTTTAAATGAGTTTTTGAGTGGTTTTAGTTTATTCAGTGTTGCTGCAAGTTTGGTGTTAAGTTTATTTGATGTTGCTGCAAGTTTTTCTGAGTAATTAAAATCTGCTTTAACTCAGGATAAAGATTTTCTTTTGAGAAATGAATATTATTTTGAAACATTGTAAGTAAAACTAAACACTGTTATTCTTGGGGAATATCTGTGTCTTACTGGAAGCATGTCTGAAATGAAGAGTATTAGTAAAAGATTCAAAACAAGCTGGGTGAGGTGGCCCGGGCCTGTACTCCTAGCACTCTGGGAAGCTGAGTCAGGTGGATTATTTGAGCTCAGGAGTTCGAGACCAGCCTGAGCAAGGAGATCCTAGTCTTTAAAAATAGTCAAGTACTGGGCAGTGCCTGTGGCTCAGTGGGTAGGGTGCTAGCCCCATATATTGAGGGTGGCGGATTTGAACCCGGCCCTGAACAGCTAAAACAGCAATGGCAACTGCAACAAAAAAATAGCCGAGTGTTGTGGCAGGTGCCTGTAGTCCCAGCTTCTCAGGAGGCTAAGGCAAGAGAATCACTTAAGCCCAAGAGTTGGAGGTTGCTGTGAGCTGTGATTCCACAGCCCTCTACTGAGGGTGACACAGTGAGACTCTGTCTCAAAAAAAGAGACCAGTACTGTGGCAGGTGCCTGTATTCAAATTGAGCCCAAGTACTTAAGGTTGCAATGAGCTGTAATGCCATGGCACTCTGCCAAGGACAACAGAGTGAGACTCTGTCTCAAAAAAAAGAAAAAGATTTGGGGTGGCGCCTATGGCTCAAAGGAGTAGGATGCCGGCCCCATCGGCCAGAGGTGGCAGGTTCAAACCCAGCCCAAAACTGCAAAAAAAGTTTGATTTCATACTTTAGAGTGTCTAGTTTTGTAAGTATTAATTAATTATTTCTAATTCCTATTCTTCTGATACTTGAAGTACCTGTGAAATGAAGAGTAAAAGTGAGTTTTCTTGCCCAACATAATTCCAATAGAACCAAGATACAATTCTTAGAGCTGCATCTATATATTCAAGCACATCAACTTTAGTAGAAGAAAATATTTAGGAAAACATAAAAGTTTTGACTTACTTTTCCTTTTAAATAGATGAAGAACTTCCTGATTACATTATGGTGATGGTGGCCAACAAGAAAAGTCAGGACCAAATGACAGAGGACCTGTCCCTGTTTCTAGGGAACAACACAATTCGATTCACCGTATGGTATGTTTCTGAATGTCTATGCCTCACAGACTAAAGTTTGGCACAAGTCAGAATAGATATTCTCTAAAAAGGTTTTTTTTTTTTGAGGCAGAACTTCAAGCTGTCACCCTGGATAGAGTGCTGTGGCATCATAGCTCACAGCAACCTTTAATTCCTGGGCTCAAGCAAGTCTCTTGCCTCTGACTCCCAAGTAGCTGGGACTACAGGCGCCTGCCACAAGGCCCGGCCAGTTTTTGGTTGCAGCCGTCATTGTTGTTTGGCAGGCCCGGGCTGGATTCGAACCTGCCAGCTCAGGTGTACATGGCTGACACCTTAGCCTGTTGAGCCACAGGCACTGAGCCTCTAAAAAGGTTCTTGATGGTTGAATTATGTTCACTTTGGAGAAGTAATTTGTGAGTGATGAGAATGCAGCCTCTGGAGTCAGCTAAGACTGAATTCTGGCTCTTCAGCCTTCCTCAGTTTCTCCCATTGTCTATATAATGGGAATAGAAGCATCACCTACTTTATTATAGAATTGTTGGGAAGATTACATGAGCAAATATGTGAAAAGTGCTTTCAGGTGTGCCTGGCCCATAGGTGTTCACTAGGATGTGTCAACTGGAATTTTATGTTTCTTTCATAACTTCATAGCTTATTGGTCCTTCTGCCCCTTCCCCCAAATGAGATAGATGTGTGTTAATTTGAATTGAATTGCCTTCCTATATTATGTTACCTAATGAGCTATTTCTTAAGGGGTAAAGATTTTTATTTTTATATTTCTTTTTTTGAGTCTCATTCTGTTGCCCTGGTTATAGTGTTGTGGCATCATATTTTACATCAACCTGAAACTTTTAGGCTCATGTAGTCCTCTTGCCTCAGCCTCTGGAGTAGCTGAGACTCCACGGCACCTGGCCATTTTTAGTAGAGGTGGGTTCTCATTCGTGCTCAGGTAACTCCTGATCTCAAGTGATCCATCTGCCTTGGCCTTGCAGAGTGTTAGGATTATATACGTGAGCCATCGTGCCCAGCTATTCTTTGAGCTTTTTAAATTTTTAAATTTTTTTTCTTATTTTTGAGACAGAGTCACCCTGGGTAGAGTGCCGTGGCATCATAGCTCGCAACAATCTCAAACTCTTGGCCTCAAGCGATTCTCTACCCTCAGTTTCCCAGGTAGCTGGGACTACAGGTACCTGCTATGATGTCCAGCTAGGTTTTGTTTGTTTGTTTGAGACAGAGTCTTACTCTGTTGACTAAATCGGAGAGCAGTGGTATCAGCCTAGCTCACAGCAACCTCAAACTCCTGGGTTCAACTAATGTCTCCTGATAGCTGGGATTGCAAGTGCCATCACAATGCTCAGCTAATTTTTCTATTTTTATTTTATATTTTTTTGAGACAATCTTAAGCTGTTATACCCTGGTTAGAGTGCTGTGGCAGCATAGCTCACAGCAACCTCTAACTCCAAGGCTCAAAAGGTCCTCTTGCCTCAGTTTTTTTTTTTTTTTTTGGTAGAGACAGACTCTCACTTTATTGCCCTCAGTAAAGTGGCATCACACAGCCTCGAACTCCTGTCTTGCCTCAGTTTTTCTATTTTTAGTAGAGATGTGATCTCACTTTCGCTCAGGTTGATCTCAAACTCGTGAGCTCAAGCTATCTACCTGCCTCAGCCTCCCAGAGTGTTAGGATTACATACATGAGCCACTCTGT